>JACGDI010005062.1:236205-250387 GCA_014898725.1 Jacaranda copaia
GGAACCACCTCCTTTGATGTCTCCTTATTCTAAACTTGTTTGCTGTGCTTATTGCTCTAAATCTTACTTGAACAGGGTCGACTAGGTGATTGTTGGTTTTTGAGTGCGGTAGCTGTGCTGACTGAAGTTTCACGAATATCAGAAGTCATTATTACTCCAGATTATAATGAAGAAGGAATTTATACTGTTCGTTTTTGCATTCAGGTGGTTTAGTTTCTTAAGTCACATGTGTAGTTGTTATTTTCAAAGTGCTTTTGCAGCTGTTTTACTTCTTGAAGCTTAAATTTGTTTTTGTTGATTTCAGGGGGAATGGGTTCCTGTTGTGGTTGATGATTGGATCCCATGTGAATCACCTGGCAAACCGGCATTTGCAACCAGCAGGAAGGGGAATGAATTATGGGTCTCTATACTAGAAAAGGCGTATGCTAAGCTTCATGGATCATACGAAGCATTGGAAGGTGGGCTGGTCCAAGATGCTCTTGTAGACCTTACTGGAGGTGCCGGCGAGGAGATTGACATGAGAAGTGCTCAATCCCAGATTGATCTTGCAAGTGGAAGACTGTGGTCTCAACTATTGCGTTTCAAACAAGAGGGTTTCTTGCTTGGTGCCGGTAGCCCTTCAGGTTCAGACGTGCACGTTTCTTCATGTGGAATTGTGCAAGGGCATGCATATTCAATATTGCAGGTAAATACGCCAGTCTAGAGTCGTGTGTGTGCATCGAAGTACATCTCAGCACAAAGTGATGGAACTGTGAATTTGTTGATCGCTTTTTGCAATTATTCTCAGGTACGTGAAGTAGATGGCCATAAACTTGTTCAGGTAAGAAATCCATGGGCAAACGAGGTTGAGTGGAATGGCCCTTGGTCCGATTCATCGCCTGAATGGACAGATAGGATGAAGCATAAGCTCAAGCATGTGCCTCAGGTATATCGAATTTCTACTCCCACCAACAATGGCATCATATGGACTTCGTTTTTGAAGTATCTAATGCTGCAAATTTGGACCAGGCAAAAGATGGTATATTTTGGATGTCGTGGCAAGATTTTCAAATTCATTTCAGGTCAATATATGTATGCCGTGTCTACCCACCAGAAATGCGTTACTCTGTCCATAGTCAGTGGCGTGGTTACAGTGCTGGGGGCTGCCAAGACTACGAAACTTGGCATCAAAACCCACAATTTCGATTGAGAGCTGCTGGGGCTGATGCATCATTACCTATTCACGTATTCATTACCTTAACTCAGGTATAAACATTTTTTTTTTTAAAGAAAAACTGGAGGTTATAAACTTGCTCCTGTTGTCTTAATCACAAACTAATGTATCTCTAGGGTGTGAGCTTCTCGAGAACAACGGCTGGTTTCAGGAATTATCAATCAAGCCACGATTCAATGATGTTTTACATAGGCATGAGGATTCTAAAAACCCGTGGCCGTCGTGCTGCCTACAACATTTACTTGCACGAGTCAGTTGGCGGAACTGATTATGTCAATTCTCGAGAAATATCATGTGAAATGGTCCTAGATCCTGATCCTAAGGGCTACACTATAGTGCCAACCACAATCCACCCGGGAGAAGAGGCGCCTTTTGTTCTTTCTGTGTTCACCAAATCATCAATAACTCTTGAAGCTTTATAGCGTTGAGAGACCTCCAGAAGGAATCCACCTCGCTTGGTTGTGCCTTGGCCGTTCATATGTGCCCCGCCAGTCTGACAGACGCTTGGTGGCGGAGTGAAAAGGTAACTTTCTTAAAAGCCTTGATCTATATCAGATGTCAGTATTATGCTTCTGATGTTTTAAATATTGAAATTGATTCAATCTCTTCATAATCTTGAAGTGATTTTTTCTCCAACAGTCCTGAAACAGCAATAACTTTTCTCGTCATAGTTGATAAGAAGATGATCGTATTGATTTCACAGGTAATCTGGGCTCCAGCCAACGGCATCCCACAAATCATTTGTTGAGCAGCTTCTCTTGATTATTTGGGCAAATTGATGAGCCTTCACGATGAGGGGTTCTGTCTCCGAGGGGGAAAAATGTGTACATGAGTAGACGTTGTAAGAATGTAGGACATTGCCTTGTAAATGAGCAGTAGAGGAAAATGGGTTCAAAGGAATAGGACAATAGTTAGGTATACTTGTGGTAGAGAAAGGAATAGGCAATGTGGCTGGGGCATATTTGAAGTTTCAGCTGCAATTTTGGAGCTCTGGATAGGTTGCAAGTCAATTGTAAAAATATTTTTTTCCTACTTTGCTCTAATTGGCAGCACAACTGCTTGTATATGTTGGTTGGTTTCTCCCCCGCCAGGAAAGAAACGAGACCTCAAAATATGCTCCAGGAACTTCATCACACTTTACTTTTTTAATCCCTTCGTGAATCCAATGATGCAAACACAGATGTCTGATGAAAAAAAGAGAACACCAGCATTTCAGAGCAGAGATACATTCCCCCACAAGTGAGATTAGTTAGACCTCATTTGCCTAATGTTAACTATGTATGTTTTATCAGGCTCATGATCGGGCCATAAAAATACAACCTCTGGAAACCGAAAGTAATAAATTCATGTTTCTCTGTAGAGACATTTTCAGGACCGGATGATCACTCTGTGTCACTTTCCAAGCTTCCCATAGCTTTCAGTCCTCTGGGTTTCTGCAACAAAAGAGAATGTTAAAAGAGAATGACACAATGTGAGAGGGGATAAAGCAAATATACTAGAAGAATCAAGCACCTTCTTAGAAGTTTTCTTCTCCCTCACTTCATACCTCTCTTGGCACAAGTCCGTTAACCATGCACCGGGACTCACCAACTGCAAATGAAACAGAGATCATCTGCTGTTACCACTTTAGACAACCTAAATCAAACAAACATCTTATGCTCCGTCATCAAATAATCCACCCTTTACATCAGCAAATGAAAACTTACTAAAATGGTTCTCTGGATCAGCTTGGCCCTTTTCTTGGGCCTTTGAGGTGGTTTACAACCCTTCATCAACATAAAATCTTCCTCTTTTTCCTTACTTGATAATGAAAGTAGCAACCTTGGCCACACAACTTTTCGGCTTTCCTCCTTCGCAATCGATAGCTTGCTGCTATCGTTGAATCCTCCAGCTCCTCTTTTTGTGTAGTGCCTGTCTTCCTTCTCAGGTGATGATGATGTTGATGCTTTCCTGCTATCATTAGCGTTGGATCTACTCCTCCACAGATTCCATGTCATAAAGATTGAAGAAAATTGATCAGAACACTATTAACATAGGGTTTTCCAGTTGTAGAAACATTGGCATAAAATACAGGCGCTTGGTTTAACCCAGATATTCTTTTCTGTACTGATGTCAGTCAAATTGGGCTGCAAGCTGTAATGGTACTTATTTTAGAGATTCCACCCAAAAAGAACTAATTGGATTTGCACATTAGCTTTTCCAACTTGTTTCCGTAACAATGTGTAGCTGTGTGGATCTAACAAATGCGCCAGCTAACACCAGATGAATTTTCAAGTTCACATATTCCACATGTTCCTTTTATCAGATACTGAACCAAAATCGAATCTTTCTTCTCTTAAGGATACTATAAACGCCCATTTTAAGTTTCCAAAATTCCATAGAAATAAAAACAAAGAGATGTTATGAAGGACCCTCATCTACTAAGGAACTTAGAACAAGAATTGAACCGCATTCCAAAACCCAAATGATGTCCTGGAAGCAAATCTAGAAATTTCACTTTACTTTTCCCCAATACCAAGCACCCGAAAAGAAAAACGAAAAAACTAAAAAATCCCACAAAAGAAAAAACCAGCATTGACAGTTGGAGACCTCAAAATTCAAGAAAGATTCAATTTTGTTATTCATTTCGTGGCTTAGTCATGTTACCTGTTTGTACGATGATGAGGAGATGGAACAGGAGGAAGAGAATTTCCACCTTTACTGCTATGATTGTTGCTACTGTTATCAACCACTCTTGATGTGACTTTCTTCTTCACAACACCGCTGCCGCCGCCTCCATCTGATTTTCCATTCAAAGACGAGTCTTTCATTTTCATACACCTCATCCGCTTTCTGTTCCCCCACTGCAACTTATCCATTTCTGCAAGTAAAAGTCTGCACCAAATACAAAATCAGACACTCAATTGGACAATGTTTTGACTAAGAATAAGTTACCACCACACAAGAAACGTGTGAAAAAAAAAACGGAAAGGAAGAAGAAAAATCAAACCCACCTCAAGATCGACTCAAGATGACAGTATTTTTCAAGATCATCCCTGCATTCAAGAATTGAACACCATTCCAATTAACATAATCCCATGTAACCAAAAAAGTGAAAAAAGAAAAAGAAAAAGAAGCAAAACACATGGTAAGAGGAAAGTAGAACTAGAGATTACAAGAAAGAAAGAGCTTTGGTCAGAGAGCAGGAAAAAGATGAGATTTTGCACGGTTTTTGGTAAAGGAAATGGCGTGATCATGTCAAGGCAGCATTGTTCTAGTGCTGCACAGTTACTTTCTCTCGCTAATGAACGGAAAATGTGCTGTTTTGCGTTAATTTTGTTCTTCACTTTTGAGGCTTGTTGGTGCTTTCCCAGTAAAAGGAGTGGATTTAGTGAAAGGAATCTCGGCCGTTGAATATTGAATAGACGGTGGAATGGGTTTCCCTCCAACTGGACTCTCACTACTTCCCTTGCTGGATTTAAAGCCCATAATATTGTTGGCCTGTTAATGTCTATATTTAAGTGCAAACCATAATGTTCCCTTCTTTTATCCCATCAAAATGCAAATTATTCATAATTCCTCCATCAAGAATGTAATCAAAAATCCAAAAAAATAAATAGAGAAGGCATATTTATTGAAATTCTCAAAATATATTAAAGTTTCTATAAACCAAAAATTTCTTGGCCAAATTCATTGTACACATCACAGTTCTGAAGATTTGCCTGCACCTATTGCATTTTTTATGTGTATTTTTTTATTAGTGAAAAATAGATAAAAGGGGGAAAAAGAAAGAAAGAAAGAAAGAAGAAGCATTAAGGAGTACTTCATCTCAAGTTCTCAAAGTTCCCCTAGGAAGCCCAATATGAATGGTAGAGCAGATAAAATGAGATGGATGTCACTTGGCAGATGAAGTTGGCCCAATTAACTTGTTTGTTGCAAATCCACTACTGTCTACTAGAACATCATTACCCTAATATTTGAGGGCAGTTTTGTCACCTGAAGACCAGGTCCTAGGGGTTGTTCCAACTCCAAGGTGATCCCAACTTTTACTTTCTTCTCACACCAAGCTTTGATGAGTGAGTTGCCCAAAAAGCAGTTTACTTGTCCTTAACGGTCAATGTCTTCACATGGACATATATGATTATCATCCTTTCAAATTTGAAACGGACGACCAAAAGTAGTACTACAGCCAATTGGGACCAATTTCTTCTTAGTTCTTACCTACCAATTATGCCAAACAAAGAGTGGCTGTCCTTTCTCCGCATAATTCTCACACACAACATTTTCAACTATTTTTTTTAGAAAAATAGGGAGTGGAGTGGTGACCCACATTTTGCTTTGAGGACAGCATGTGTGTGTGTGTCTGTCTTCCTTCCCTGGACACCCTGTCACTTCCTGGGCAGTTCGGGCAGCTGCCCGTCACTCTCTTTCTCTAATCTCTTCAGGTGGATGGACGGAGGAACGAAGCTCTCTTCACCACTATATAAACCCCACTACTCTGCCCCATCTCTCATTGCGTAACGTATCATTCTCTCTCTCTCTCTCTCTCTCTCTCTCTGCACACACACAATACTCGTACTCTGTGTGAAGATATATATATATATATATATCGAAGAGAAGAACCGCTTAGCTTGTTCATTATTAATATTCATACATCGACCAATGGAGGCCAAGAACATGAAGAATATGCTCGCTCTTGCTTTGATGATCGTCATGCTGATGGCAATCTCCGCCGTCAACGGCGTCTCAGCCGCCGATGCTCCTGCTCCCGCCCCCGCCTCAGACGCCTCCATCTTCGTTCCCACTGTCTTCGCCTCCTTTGCTGCCATGGCCTTTGCTCTTCTCTTCTGAATGATATACATATGATGATCGCCATTACCCGCTTTTCTTCAACTAGATAATGATTTCATCTTTTCTAGCTTTTCTTCTTTTTGTTTTTCCCTCTTAATTAACTTATTGTCATTGTAATATTCGGTCGGAGTGCGTTGAGGTCATGACTCATCTCATGGTGTTTGATTTGTTATATATCATATGTGAATTTGCCTTTTTATTTCTGTTTCTGGGATTTGTGACAATTATGTAATCATTTTATTTGAGGTAGAAAGGGTGTTTATTTATTTTTAATGTATCATATATATTATTAATAAAAGATATATATATTATCTTCATTAATTAATTCCTCAATTCTTGGATTTTCTTGCATATTTCATTCAAGCAATGAAACACCCAAGGAAAGAAAATTAACTTTAATTGAACGAAGGTTCTTGATTCACTACTGATAAACAGTGCTATTTTTCTTAAACAAAGAAGATAGAGAATGAGTGGCATCCTAAGGATTGATGTTTAAGATTTTTCATCAAATTGTGGGCGTTTTTGTTAGAATCTTGTGGTGGTTGTAACAACTGGAATTTTAAGAATGCAACTACTACAAAAGATGTTATGGACGGTGAGGAGTAGCTGTTTCAGAGAGAATTCAGTTGCAATGGATGTTGACATATATACATATCGTATCGTGGACAAAATATAGTAATCATGTTTCAAAATCGATATCTACTGAGCCTAATTAAGCATGTCCATTTTCAGGCCACCTAACTGTGAAAAAAGACATCCCAACTTACATTCAAGTCCTCTAAATTGTCTTTGATTTTACTTCCACGATAAGGTAACTGATGAGACTTTTGGATGAGAAGGGCATACGAGGGATTAGCCTCAAAGCCTGACCAATGTCTAAACTTATTAGACAATTACAGGTAAGGTCTGACAGAATCCGCATACAACTTGACTCCCATATATGAATGCTTGTGATTAACTTTCCTACAATCACATATGGATCGGGACTATTTGCATCCTTCTTCTTTTCTTTTCTTTCCTTTTTTTTTTTCGCTTTTTAATTTAAGTAAAACAGTATTTGCCCGCAGTTGTTGAAGATGTTTTCCGATTTATTTTGAGAGGAAAGATCTGCTTAAAGGCGGAAGATGGGATCAAAGAACAAAGTGAGTGGCATTGAGGCAAGTGGCAATCCCATGTTTCCGACATTGCATTATTCTTGATTCTCATTCAATTAAAGAGTCTAGAAACTCATGTTACGTTGATACACTGTTAATGTGGTCAGCACATGCTTCCAGAAAAGTGAGAAAAAATAAAGCTAAACTTTAACTCGAAAAGGACCGCCCACCTGTACTGGACATCTGTTCTTTAATTTCTCAAAACAAAATAAAGGAGAAAAATACAATATAAACCAAACATTGTATCGAAGACTCGTGGCAATGAACGTCATATGGTGAGCACATGCCATATGAGGTAAAGATCACGCGTACATCATCTTCATCATCATCAAGATATGTATTTCTGCTGTATGTATATGCCGAGGCAACAAAGGTGTGCTTGGTCGCAGGCTTTGTCCTTAAGATACCAACTGGACATGCGCGGACGGCCCTTTATATACTACACCACTAATTAAAGCGGTCTCTAATTGGTATACATACCAATTTAATGTCATTACTCTTAATTCAGACGCAAAAATAAGTGGCTTTGTACCAACCCCTCACTTTTCATTTGCCCTAAAAGCATCTAACCCAAAACTTTAAACTAACTGGTCCAATGCTCTCAACACTCCATAAAACTATCCTGGAAATTTGTTCTAGAGACGCTTTAGGTCATAATTTGCAACTTAACATCCTCCCACATGAGTGACATAGGATAAAGGCCCAACTCATGGAACCTTTCAGGATGATAAGACCTCAACCAGTATTTTTTTACACCGACCAACCCTCCTCATAATGTTGCCACAACTCTAAGAAATCATCACACAGAAGGGGTCCAAGATACCTAACAAAAGCATATAATTGAATGAATTGCATGTGCAATTCTCTAATGGTTCATCCAGATAAAAAGGGTTTTCATGCTAAAAATGCATGTGAATACCTGGGATTCATCTCCACCTCATCAAAGTCTCCGCCCTACAATCAGCCACTTGGTTAAAATAACAAGTGAGGTAGATCATTCTAGTAAAACACAACTCATATCTAGACGTGTTTCGTGTGTGTGGGTGATAAAGAAAGAGGGATTAATCAGTGCTTTTCAAAGATGTTTAGAGACCACATCTCAGATGGAAATTGGAATAAGACAACCGCCACAAAATAAAAACTCCACTTAGTTAATAAGAATACAGTCTCACAACAAGTAAACTACTCGTAAGTTTTCTCATTTTTAAGTGCCATAACAGAGAACTCTGTGGAGCAAGATACAAATAAAGGAAAAGAAAGGTGATCCCTTGTATAGGGAAGCTGACTCAGTCAAAGCCTCAGGGTTGATCCAAAGGCCCATCATGCTGGAAGAGGCTTTTACACGATCAGATCAGGAGCTTCTCAATGGCATCCTGCATTTGGCAAGAAAATAATTTGAAAATGTAATCAACTATTATTATAACAAAGCGAAGGTCTTATTACGATAAATCCTTAGGCCATTAGCAAAATACCTTCAATTGCTGTATTTGAGATTTCAGCTGACTTCCCTCATTGCTTGTCACAGAACAAGCAATGACTGGCCTGGTTACTCCACACGCTCGACCAAGAGCTTGCTTTGACGGAACAAAAACGTAGGGCACATTCTGCAATCACATTGATCTGTCAGCTGAACAAAGACCAGACAACTACTGAACCTCAGAACTAGACAAGCAATTTTTTCAGTCATTTGTTTATTACATAAGAGGCTGGACAGAGCATCCCGACAATAATGAAAGACTAAATATCTTCTGATAATTAGGAGAACATGGATATTTTCAACATATCAAATTTCAAGGTGAAGAATTTCATCCTTCAAATTTCTTTGATGTGAAGGTTGTAGCTTGCTCTAAGATGGGCAGTATTTAGGCATTTCTTGCATGGACATCGCTAATTCTACTAAATTTTCTCAAGTACCATATCTATCAGTTACAGCTACTCTAGCCTTCCTACTCACTAATCTGCTTTTAGTTCCAGACACTAATAAACTAAACCTCATCACTTGATATTCTAGTAATGCAGCACAGTAGAATCAACAGTAATGCAGCACAGTAGAATCAACAGTACTGCAGAATACAAGGAGAAAGAAGGAACCAACTAAAAGATAACAAGGAACTCCATTCATAAAACTCAGCCCTTCGCATAAACCGACTAACTTCAGTGCAGCTATTCACATTATAATACCACAAGCGACTTATCAAGAATCAACATCATATGCTCAGTCCAAAAACACGTCTGATAACAGACAATTACCTTATCTTCAGCAAGAAGTGGAAGGTGAAGGAGGATTTCAAGGGGCTCGGTATCAGCTGCCATCACAATAAACTCAGAAATACCTCTGTTCAATGTCTTAGTTGCTGCAATAAATTAATAAAAACAAAACTGTTTTATCCACACATCTCCTAGTAAAAAGGAACTTTATTTATATTAAAATATATATATAGAAAGAATTTTTTTTTTATCTAACCTTCATTAGCACCCTTTTTGAGTTGCTTGTAGTTGGCAGCTTGTTGAACCAAGTCGAGAATTGTAATGGTAAGCTGGGCATCTGCCAATGGGTATGCTTTCGGGTTCACAGCTTCGGCAGTCTATATATACATATACAGAAATTACACAAGTCATCCGAAATTACAGAAAAAATCAAACCTGGAAATTGTAAGAGAAACATTATAGAGAGACTACTTACCATGGCGGCAGAGAATTCTCGCGGAGAACGAGGGACGAGGTCTGAAGGTAAGAATTAGGGTTTTGAGAATCCTAGCAGAGGCCGCAGAGTGGGTGCCGAGTTCTAGAATGGAACAATTTTAGGGTTTTAAGTAGGGGGCCTGCTCCACCCATCCACGCAAACCAAGCAACATTTCACCAGAAAACCACTTGGAAAAAACTTAGCAATAATCCTCAAATAAATTTAAATTTAGAATTATTTCTTATGTGAAATTAAAATTATAATTTTATCACCCTTGAAATTTTAAATTTATTTCATATTAGTTCTTCAAAATAAATTCAATTTTTTATTAGAAAAAGGTACCCTCAATACTTTTTAATTTCTAATGTTCACTATGGTCCTTAAATGTTTCACCATAGCAGTATATAATTATCCATTTTGTTCAAAACTTACAACTAATAAAGATTTAATATTTTTATATATATATGCATTCAAAATTAAAATATAATATGGTTTAATTTAACAAAATTTTATATAATAAAAAAGTATTTTCAATTTTCATTTAATCCATGCTTCAGGCATAAATTATCTTTCTTTTTATAAGTAGTGCTATTAGCTATTGTCAAAGGAATGTTTTCCTTTCATCTCCGTTGATGGAAAAAGTGAGCAGGCATGTAACAATATTATAATTCGTAAGCAGGAGCAAATCCATCAACACCGAGGCCAATGAGTGATCTCCTACAATACAGCATCAAATGGAATCATTTTCAACACATTTTTGCATTAAAGTTAAAGGGAAAATAATCTTACAATACAGACCCAAGCCTCCAAGAAGCGAAGTCACAACCACCAGAAATTATGAAGTTTTCTCAATGAACTATGTAATATACATGAAGGAATATTTATGTTCTGAAATTTACATGATTCCTCACTACATAGTGGCATCTCCAAGGTCTTCACATACTAGTTACTCTCAAGACAAAAGATGCAAGGACTAAAGTTTACACGAAGAGGGGGAAAAGGGGGGGAAGGGAAAAGGATAGACCCGAGTTCCAGAATGACCACTTCTTTTAAGGTAAAAAGGAACACAGCTAGCTTACAAGTCTCTCGAAGGAAACACTCTTGACGAAGACGTCTTGCCCAAGGAGACAGAGGCCAGGGATGATGCCCAAACCTGAGCATTTCTAGCCCCTTTATGGAAGTTCCTAGTTTTACACAGCTTTAGCTTGCTCCAAATTCTCTTGATATCAATCAAAGGCAGCACACGCCCTATCAGCTGTCTCGAATCTCCAAAAATCCCCATATTCAGATGAGGAATGTAAGCTACCCACATTGCCATTATATGAGACGCAATCCCTGGGAAGAAATATAGACAAGCCCTTGACAAGACAAATACTACAGAAAGTACTAGATAAGTTTCCTTCAAAATTAATTTCTTCATCGCTGCTCCATTCCAAAGCTGAAACACTTTTTGGTCACTCTCTGAATTACATGATGTGTCTTCAACCATATCCGCTACAGGATCCAGCCCTAACCAGATAAAAAGATTCAGGCATGAGACGGGAAACCTACTGGAGTGGTGCCGCAGCATTCAAGGCATACAAGTATCACAGAAAATATGTTTATATCAAGAAGGAATTCATTGTCCAAAGGAGGCATGAAAAACAAACTGTTAACGCATTCTAAATAGGGACTTCTACCCACAGATAAGGCAATTTTTGTAAACAAAAGAAACTCGTTTTCCCATCTGGCATGTGGACCTGACTCAGTCGACCCCTATGTCCTCAGGATCACCATTCTACTGGAGACTGCATGTGAGATGAATTTAAAGCACATTGCAGTAGCATCTAATCTCTCAAATTCATCCATGCTGACGCATTTAAAGATGAAAATCTCAAGAAACTAAACTACAGCTAAAAATTGATCATTTAAGTGCTCGACAAGTCCAAGACAATAACATATTCAACTGAAAAATTTCCAGTGGGACTAAGAAGTTAGTAAATTAGGAATGCCATAGAAGGGGCAAATCATAGATTGCCATGAAGTTGGATAATCATACTCCAAAACCGAGGGTCATAGCTATGTTGCGAACTCAATTCACTACATCCCAAAAAATAGAATCCTACCTGTGGTTCTTTTGTAGAAATTTACAAAAGACTGTAGATCTTTTTGACCATTATATCTCCATCGTGTAGTTTGATTCACTATCAGTAGTGAGGGTACGCTGTGAATCCCATATCTTGAGAAAACACTGCAGACGATACACAAGTTAAAGTTAGGGCAAAAATAAACACTTCATTGAGAAAAACAGGAATAAACCTCCCAAAAGTGTGCATCTGTTTAGGCTTCCTAAGTGAGTTATCACATAGCAGATACCAATAGGAGGCATCATACCTAAATGATTTCAAGGATCCCACAGAAATTCTATAAGCCTGTTATCAAATAGCTCCACAGAACTCTTAAGTAAATAATATTTGACCAGAGTAATATCTTGGAGGAGTAAAGTCCTCTTGATCAAACTACAGAAGCACAGATCACAGTATAGTGCATTTAAATGACCTTAAGGTACTGCATAAAATTTGGAAATTGGAATCTCATAGGTTCACATGCTTACAGAGGTAAAGCTGACTGCTGCAATTAGACATCAAGTCCTTTTTGCAGGTAAGCAGGTGGTGGATGGGATAGAAATGAACAAATGTGTGATTTCAGTGAACTATACATACTCTGGAATTGGTTAATGTCCTGGAAACCAGCAATTTTCAGATTGAAGGGGATGCCAATATAGGGAGGAAACATAGACTAAAAACACCTACCTTGGCAGGACTGAAGTCTGTTCAAGCATTAAATGTTTGATCTGCGGATACATGGAACTGAGAGTAGAAAACCTCGACTGAAATATGCTTGAGAAAGGACACCAGGAAGCATAAAATAGAACAGCAGTATATTCATTCTTCTGACTGGAGCTCACAGCCCTTTCAAACGACTCTCCATCCACCTTCAGTGACATATTAAATGTATCGGTGAATGACTGAACAATGTAAAACCAAAGATATCTTCAACAAATATGCATATCAGACAGAACAAGGACAGATCAAAGGACATTTGAATTTCAAAAAAAATCTATAACTCGTGCAAATTAGTTCCAGCTATCCATTAGCATTATCGTGATTGGCCAATATTATCACTTTGAGATATAAAGAGATTTCCCAAGGTAAACATTTTTTAAAGATGTCTAATATCTCTCTCCTTTCCAATCATTTTAAGAACACGCTTTATGTATCTACTAGTCTATATCGTTGAAATACAGTCATTGAGATAGTTCCGTCCTGAGTTCTACTTTTAAATTAAATGAAATAGGTGGACGAAGCTTGCTGTGTTAGAGAAGAGCTACAGCAGTGGATGCTGCAACTAACTTATTAATTACTATCAGAAAGAGTAAAAGATACAAGCACACCTACCATGAAGAATGAGATCAAAACCATTATTACATCAAAGGACATGAACTTCACTGAAAAGAACACAAATGTATAGCAGCCTATCAGGTAGAGAACAGACCAATTAATGATGATAAGAAACTAATGAAAATTTAAAATTTGAAGACTCCAAGCAATGCAGAAGAATTTTAAAAAGACCCAATTTTGCTGGCCAGATTTGCTAGAACAATTAATCTGACATAAGAAAGTAGAATCTTTCTTTGATATCCTTAAAACAACCAAACTGTAGGGATTATCGCAAGTCCTTTTGAAAAAGCAGAGAATAGTTATGAGTCATCAATTGTATTAATTTAACTTCGGCACTTGTCCTGCAATATGTTGCACATGCTGTTTTCTGTCATTCTTGAAACTTCCCAAAATTTAGATTACCTGAATTCATCCATAAGTTGAGACTTATCACTATGAATAAATCAGGTCCTTTCTTTTCTTTCATCCATCAGAGCACGTATCTGCTACATAATCTGCTCTACAAGCCACGAATTTGATGCATGGGGTATCTGATATATTGCACTTTCTATGAGAGTGTCTTGAGAATATTTGTCTTGGTTAGCAGAAAATAGAAACTTATCCTTCAATTAGTGAAATCTTCTCATTGCCAAATGAGGCCACACATTTGACTCGGCATTGTAAGATTGTCCACCTCATAATATAGAAAATCAATAAAACATATACTCATGATCAGATATGGAAATAGAAAGCTGTTTTGATTTTGAGATAAAGGTGTGATGTATAGGTGGCATACACACCTACTTAGCAATGGTACGTTGAAATGTGATATGCAGTGTTAAACTCTCTTCTCAATTCTACAAAGTCTGGGATGGCATTCAGC
>JACGDI010005062.1:271175-281895 GCA_014898725.1 Jacaranda copaia
AGTCTTCTCCAAGGCAATCTTATTCATCTTAGGTAATATTGTTTCTTAAATTCTGAACAATTTATACTCAAAAAAAATTTGCAAAATTAACTTAGTATAGCTAGCTAGAACATTGGTTAATTTTTTCCTTGATCTTAACATGAGCTACTTTCACAGGTCTTGCATTCAACTACAGTGTGGTGGAGAACGCACTGTTTAGCATCTTGATCACTCATCTAACTGATTTGTGGGAGCATCAGCAGCTGCCAAAAATTGCTATAGTCGTGAATTTACACGAAGGAACTTATGAACTTTTACAAATTTTCTTTGCTTACGTAGCAGATGCCTATACGGGTCTCCACACAATGATCTTTTGGTCCACAGGTGCTTATATAATTGTAAGTATTAAGTTAACCTCATACGCTGTTAATAGGTAGCACTTCTATTTCATAAATCACGTAACGAGTCTCATATTGATGATGTTATTTTTGCAGGGATTGTTCTTATTTTCTATTGGAACTGAACTTGGGTTATTTTATCCTGCATTAGTGTTGGTAACTTTGTCACATGCGGTAGAAAGTTTGATGTTGGAATCGTTTCTTGATGATCAACTGTTGGCAAGGGATCGGCTGGCGACAGAAGAGGAGGAAGAAAGAGCCTTCAGCCGTGCCAAGTTCTGGTGGAACTCTGTGGCCCTGTTGGCTGTCATTGTTGCCTTTTCTGGGCCTTCAAAAATTGATGACTTCAATAAGCTTTCACTGATATCAGCTATTGGCATGACGGTTGGCTTCTTATGGTTCTTCTTGGGTACCAAATGTTTCAGACGGGCCAAACCAGCTGGTAGCCCCCTCGGTGATGTGGCATATGTCATCTATATGGCAATAGCCAAAAGAAATGTCGAATATCCACAACAAATTTTGCCTCATGTTCCATGGTTGAGGTGCGTGCTGTCTTTGTCTTTTATCTTTTGCATTGATGCAGAAATATCATATGTATTTCATTCATATTATTAGAAAAGAGAAATTAATTATGTCCCCATAGGCTATAACTATATATATGTTAATTCTTATAATTACGTTTCCCTAATCAATATAAAGATATTTTATATATTATTTTTTATTTTATATCTGAGTCTTTTGAAATAATCAAGGTTGGATCCTCATGTTTGCAAATTGAGAGAAATTTTGAAATTATAAAAGAGTACTAGTGTCGTTACGATTTGTCCAATAAAAACCTTCCAGTTAAATTGGGTCAATTCAACAAGAGTAAGGGCAAATGATCGTATGAATAATTTTGAATTGCATACCTGGAAATGTGGTGGCCCTTATTTATTTATACTTGAACACTATTTGTCAAAATATATATTGGTTGAATGACACAATCATGGGCATTTATATTTTGCTTAGGTTGGCGATAGAGATTTGTTGGGCTGAATATCTAGTCGGACGATCTAGATTCAACCCAACTTAAAAAAGGCTTGGATCCTCCTCCATCAATGGTTAATGCGATCATTATCAATAACAATATCCTAATCAACAATTATATCAAAATAATTATGATCGAATTACAATTACAATTCCGGGATAACCTGCAAAAATCAAAACTAAGCTCCTGAATCTCGTCCTATTGTTGCTATCGCTTATTCCATGTTCATTAAACGAATGCCACTATATATGGCTGCAGGTGGTTAGATAGAGCGGCAGTTCAACAACAACCAGGCGGCAGCGGCTGTTGCACTGTTGAACAAGTGAAGGAGGTGAAATTCTTGCTAAAGACAGCCCCCATATGGACAACTTTCCTCACATTTAGCCTGGTATCCGCCTCCGGGAGCACTTTCTTTCTCGAAGAAGCTACCAACATTAATGATGAGTTCCCAGTTCTATTTTTCATCATTCTGCAGAGATTGACAAACACAATCGTTGCAGAAATATCTGACTACACACTAGAAAAGCTTGGTAAGAAAATGAAAAGTTTCAAACAGAGACTGATGCTCTTGAGGATCGGCATTGGAATGGCATGCTGCGTCCTGTGCTGCATAGCTGCCTGCATAAATTCACTTCACTGGTTGCATTTAGTCAAAAAATACAAGGATAATGCCCACGGGCGTATGACTGTTTTCTGGCTAATTCCACAGTATTTTCTGCTGGGAGTGATGGAAGGACTCTCTGAAGATGGGCTTGAAAATTTCTTTGATTCTCAGGTTTCTAAATCGATAGCCAGATATGGGCCGCTGTTTGGAGAATGCGTAATGGGCATTGGGAAGTTTCTGAGTGTACTTTGTATCCTCATCTTCAGCAAATGGTTCAAATGGATCAAACATGATATAGGTTCAAGTCGTTTGTACAAGTATTATGCGGTGTTGGCAGTTTTAAGTTGTCTGAATTTGATAATCTACTGGTTGGTTGCCTATTGGTATAAAGATGACAGATTTCTTGCAGAAGATCAGTTGGACGCTGAAGTTGGCCAACTTTTTCAGGCTCTGCAAGAAGATGATCTTGGATCCCTTGTACTGAGATCCCTCTCCAATAAGGGGCAGTATAACTCTGGCCGATCTTTGTCCAGCAAAATTCTTCCTGTACCCGAAGACAGTAGCTTTGGAGATGATCCAACAGAAAAACAATCAGAAAAACAGGAAGACAGCCTGCCCTTGTTAAAGACAGGTCACGAAACTGCATCATCATCTTCAGGATCCCCTGTGAATGGTCCATTGAATGCTCTGCTGCTGAGTGGGACACGATCATTTTCACGTCCATCCTCCAAGAGAATCCAGAAACGCTTCCACTCAATATATTGAAGTTTTTGCAGTGAAAAGGTTTGGGTATTACACCTGTTATGTAATTAATTGAGTTCGTACTAAATAGTCGCTGCACAAAATAACATGGGTACTAATATCAATGTGGCGTAGACAAAAATGTTGCACTTGGAAGTTCTGTTTAGATAACATTGTATGTGGGGGATATTAGCAGGTAGATTCCTTGTGAACGCTACGAAGCTCTTTAGGTAGTTGTTTGTTTGACATGCTAAAAGCTTGGAGGACAAAATTAGATAATGGGAAAAAGAAAAAAAAGGCCAATAGAAAAAGTAACAGATTGTAGCTTTCAGGTAGAATTAGATAACATAGGTACTTGAGAAACCGAGATTTTTTTAGACATCCAAGGAGGAAAATTTAAGTTCAGAGAAATAAAAACCATAAAAGAAAGGGAACGAAAACAGAGTATAGCCTCAGGAGTTTCATAATTGAACAGGACAGCTTATATAGAAATTCAACAGCAACCATTCAAGCTCCTTTTTTGTAACCCTGTCAACAATGGTGGTGTTGCTAAAATGATTTCTCAGCCTTTCTGGAATCCATGGATTCCAGAATCGTGTGAGTATCTTTATATATCCACCACTGTACCTGATGACCCATTCATTTAAGAAAAATCAGAACTAATATCAGTGAAGATTGGTAATAGAATTCATGCATCACAATGACAGTTTCAGTCTCAAAGTCCATAATCCATGAAGCTGGGGAAGAAGAGTACTGCGCAAAATGCTGCCCACTGTCGAAAATAGTTGAGGAATTTGATGCCACTGTGTGGAGTGAGAATTTGTGCAATATAAAGAGGAATATATCTGTAAGCAAGCTTTTCACCACCATGACATTGATTCTGAAGATCATCTTTTACTGCTTTAACGTACATAAATGGATGGCTACAAGCAGCAGCAAAGAATCCAGATATAATACTGGCACCTGAACTATCAAATGCTCGAAGCTTGTTAACATTTAAAAGATACTTAATAGTCCATCTGATACAAAAAAGTACTCACAATAGGTTGGAAAAAAGAGTTTGATAAGGCCATTTACCTTTTTGTGCATTCGACTTGAAGAGACCTTCAGATTCCATCAGATAATTCAGACTTGGGTTATATGATGCTAGCATCCCCATGTTTGCTGCCATTTGTCTGCATATATAAGGACCTGAACCTTTCCACAAGGCCAAGGCCCCTTTATCTCTAACTGTGACAAAGGGTGCTGAACAAATTTCTGGAAGTCAGATCATGGGCAGCAGTTCAGAAATGCACTGACCTAAAAGGTTGATAAACAAAGGCTGCCGAGAAAAAAATTTACGCCGTGCACCCTGGCACGTACAGCCTGCGCCAGGATGCAGGATTCCAGTGGCCTGCGTGCCTGGGTGCAGCACTCCTTGCGCCCAGCGTACGAGGCGTCTTCTTGCTGCCTTGTTGCAGTGTGCCGCACGCCCCTGCACAGCAACCTCGCACCAGGGCGTGCGACTCCAGTGATGTATGCTCCCGGGCGTGGCACTCCTCGCACCTGGGTGCACTTCATTGCTTGCTGCGCGCCTTGGCACGAGCAACGTCCTGCCAGTGCACACAAAGGTACGCTCCTCGTGCCCATTTTGATCTCTCAGCCCCATTTCACTCAATTTCTTCTCGTTCTCCTCAATTTAGTCCAAATTTTAAGGCAAAATCAACATAAAAAACTATGAAAATCTACAGACGAAAGAAAGCTTAAGCTTATGTTAAGTTTCCATGTCATATCAGAGAACATGTCAACAAATATAGCATAACAAAAAGGTTTTGCTCATTGCTCAACAAGATAAGCTAATAGATTATGGCATGTTGCCACATATCAAGATTTAATCAGTTCAAATTTTAGGCATTCAAGAGGAGACAGAGAAAAGCAATGTTTAGATTAGAATTTCTAAGATGTCGATTCTTCAACAACGAATACAGAGATAATGCCGAATTAGAAAACTCACTCAAATACTCCAAGTGATGCAGTAAGTGCATGGTTCCACAAAGCAAATCGATTCTCAGCCACTGCGAATAGTCCACCGAAGTTTAGATGCAAAAAATAGAAGGTGGACATCAAATACAATGAAGAAGTTATGGAGTCGATAGCAATACGTGCATTAGAAAGATGCATGAGAGAGTTTCATAAGTAAACCCAAAAAGAATCCAGAATATTATAAGTCACTCACTTTAAACTCATACAACAAAAGCCTCAGGGTGTTGGATGCAATTCATATTAGATATTGAGTTTTGACCTTGCTCTTCATCTGTCTTCACCATAAGAAATTGTCAAGCGATCATCGAACTGATTTTTGTCTGGTGCCCGTTAATTACTCATGTCACCATTTTGTTGTAGAAATATAAATATTTTGCCTCAGTGCAAAGCCATCTGAAGTGAATTTTCTCCCGATTTTATTAGGCACATCGTATATTTACCATCCCATGACTGGAATTTTTCTCTTTATTCTTGTCTTGATTTACTTCATGTGTCATGCACTCTCTCAACTCTCAAGATTTTCCTTAGAAAGTTATTTCTCAGTAGCGTATCATTTTGTTTCCTATTACTTTTGTTCCACTTAGTATTGATGCTATAAACGACAACATTTTGTTTCCAAGTTAATAGGAAATATCAGAACTAATTAGGCACAGACAGAGAAAATCTTGCTGCAGATAAGTCCAGAACTAAATAAACCAGTTTTTTCTAGAATTACATAATCATGCTAGCTCTCTCACTTATGTTGTTTTCTTTAAAATTGAAATGGGATCCTTTTTTAATTTATTTATACCAAAGAGATGAGAAGGGATTCTTTACCAACTGAAAAAGGGAAAACAGCCCATTTAAGGGGCAAATACTAATGCAAATGCATAATGAATAATTCCATGCAGACTACTTAAGATTGAAGGAAGCTATAAATCAGGAGAGAAACAAAAGAGAAAGAAACCTTTTATTAGCCAACTTAAAATCATGCAGCCTCTTCTTGAGATTGGGATCACCACATAATTCAGCAATACCAGCTCTGATTAAACCAGCTCAGTATGCAAATAAAGCATGAAGCTGTCCCCGTAAGGCATCCATTCAACAATGGCTTCAGTGGGGACTGGGAGTATGTGGCATTGCTTCTCAAGGAGAATAAAGTATCATCAGTCCTTATAGGCTCTGCTTCTCCTTCAGGCAAAATGCTTGTTTTTATTTTGCGCAGGCAAGACCAGGAACTATCATTGAAAGAAGAGGTCTTTGGATTGCTGTTGAATGTTGATGCAATGCAGGAAAAATTTATCAGGTAATTTTTCGGCAGTAAATTTTTATTTTTATGTTTTGTGGCATTCTTTTATGTGTGCTATTCATTACAGAATTATGATTATGGCTCAAAACAACATGTAAAATGCTTAGGCAATGAAAAAATCTTGAATTAAATTCTTCTATTCTGCTTGGCCTAATACTAACAGGTGGAGTTCAGTGAACGAAAGGATGTGAACTTATGAGCCAGATGAAAGTAGGCAGGCATCTTCAAGTAATAATTCTCATTGGAATGGAAAAAAATCCGTAGCTGTATGGTTATTTCTTCGGTTAGTTATTTGAACTCTCCCAAATACTGATCATAAATATTATTTAGGAAATTAAGGGCAAAGCAAACTGGAAATTGATCAAGCTTTCCATCTGCAAAGTTTTTTACTCTATTCAGAAAGAGAAGGAAAGTTTTGAGGCAGAGCAAATTACAGTTGAAACTTAATTTGCAGTTTTTCTGACTAAGGGACTAAGGGACTAAGGATAATATGAGAAGACAAATAACATAAAATTAGACAAACCTAATCTACAATTTATGACATTTGACTAAACACCAGTTTAATTTCTTGATCTTCTGGATTCTCAAATGCAAGGCTTAATTATGCTACATATATATATATATATATATATAAGCTGGATGGTCAAATTGATTAGATTTTTAGAGTTTAGAAAGACCATGATTCAGTATCAATGTTTGGTACTGGGGATACACTTATCTTTGAAAAACAAAGTCTGACATCCCTTACTATGGAGTAAATGATTCTGGTAGTGTTTGCGCCATTCTCCCTTACCTTTTACTTTCTTGTGCAATCTCTGTTGTCAATATGCCAAACTGAAGGTATAATCTAAAACATGAAATTGAAACTTAAGGAAGCTGACAGAAAGAAAGCACATCTCGGCAAAAATTTAACTGTAGTCAAATGCTGGTGACTTAGGTTGGTGTACGGACGCAAAGTTATTTGTAAGAGTCCTTTGCAACTGTTGAAAGGTATGACAAATGTATTCTCTTAAAGATTTGGGACAGTGCCATGGGCGACAAGTGAATCCTTTTCCTTTTGCATAGGAATAAGGTCATTGGCAAAGGCTGTAGTGTAACATATTATTGGTCTTCAAAAGTTTGAATGTTAAGTGCTTAATATAGGATTTTTAATGCTTACTGAACATTAGGCAGTTGCAAGTGAAACTAGGATCTTCATCCTTGTATCTCAGACCCTTTTAGCATGGGAGAAGGTTGGCTTTTAATGGATTAATCTATAGTTGGAATAAGCTTGTGTAATGTAGACCTGCCTTTGGACCTACTTATGGGTTACCATTTGAAAATCTAAGTGCCCCAACCACGACTATGATTGATAGCATAGTCGGCATGAACCTTTTGCAATTTTACCATCTGAGTAATGCTATTGCATTCCCAAGTAAAACATGATTACTATTAATGAAAAAATTTCTCGTCCTTGAAAAGTTTTTGTTGCTTTCCACATTTTACATGTGGAGGACGGTATGTCCTCTTCTTCTTATTTGATCAAATAGCCTGTTCTGCATGCTTTGTTTCAATTGGATATGAAGGAATTGATATTCTACTATGTTTGAAGATTACATGTGCTAACCCTCGATTGATAGATATTCTAATGGGCAATAAATTTTGTGCTTGCGCTGCACACAGATGATATGAAGGTCAGTGTCCAGCTTTATGATGAAAGACTAATGTCAGTATCAATTCCGCATCGAGTAACATGTGCAGTTACCGAAGCAGCTCAGGCAGTAAAAGGAAGCGGCGCCACTCCGTAAGTACATCTGCTTGTGTATATATAAATGAATAAGCAATGAAAACTACATGGCGGCATGGATAACAAGTGCAATATAGTACTGCAGCTATGTGTATGTTTGGGTTTGTGGTGTAACACCATTGTTTGTTGTCTTTGATCTTAACATTTCTTTCTTGATTGGTTGTGTTGGCTTTAGCTGCAGGCATTTCATGATTACTTTAACCGCTCTCTCTTCACTGTTCACTACCCAGTATAAGACGGTTTTGTTGGACAATGGTCCCATTGTTGAGGTAATTTACTCCTAACAAATCCTTACTTAGCGTTACTTTTCCCACAATTTGGGGCAACTTTCTAGATATTTCTTGAGTATCATTTCCTTGAAAAACACTTGAAATGCTTGTATAAATTGTCTCATCATGCCAAAAAGCTCTGCCGTAGAAAGGAAAAATTGAACCCATGTGGTGGTGGTGGTGCCAGGCTGCCAGCCATAAGTCATGCTGAAAATTTAAGTGTTACTTCTAAGCATGTTCATAAATGCTTTACATAAAAAATAAGATGCAAAAGTTGACCTGAACTTGAGTCGTTTGGCTATCTTTGATACATCTTTATCCTCTTATTGATGTTTATGCAATAGTGACGGATGCATTTAACAGATTTGGATTCGATTCTTGTTCCCTGTTGGCAAGATATTCTCCACTATGAAAACAAGAAACTTCAAACTTGTGAACATAAGAATAAGAAAAATGATATTTGTTATGATTTACAAATTCGCCTGTTCCATATTTTGGCTCTTGGCTCTCTTTCCACATGATGAAAACAGTTTCTTCTTATTGGTTATTTTAAAAGTTCGAGTAAGCATCTGATCACTATATTAATGCTGGTTGTTGGGCAATCTTGACTCTAATATGTGTCATATCTACATGTAACTTTTTTTCCAGCCCACATATTAGCTGGAGATAAGATTAATTATCATCAATAACACCGACAACTCTTACGTTAGCAGGTGAGCTGCAAAGCTAACATTCATAATGACTTGAGTTATCCCTTTTTCACATGTATATATATCTTGAGTTACCATTTTCTGTTAGTTACATGAGCGATGAATGGAACATGGAGATTCCCTGTGTTTCATTATTCATTGCTTTTTCTAGTTCTTAAAATATTTGATTGCTCGATTTATTTCCAACAATTAATATGGTCCGGAGTATTGAAATATGCACCTGTATATGATACATCTGTTGCCTCACTTTTTAATTACTTCACCAGTACGTTTCTTTGGAAATTCAAAATTGCATTGTGAGATCTGTTATTCTACTTCCATAATGCCGTGTTTTGTGGAATTAAAGGTATGAATACTAAAGGTATCACCCTCACTGCCGCCACAATGGCGGCGTTGCCTCCATCAGCAACGATGAAGCTTTCTTCCACACTCATGTATGTGGCGGCAACTAGGATGCTTTCAATTGTGAATAAAATTCAACCATCTCAGCTTGCTGAAGAACAAAGAATTGCTGTGAGATTGTTCAAGCAGCTTCAGAATCAAATTCAAACTATTATATCCATTGGAAATCCCACTGCTTTTGATGTCGAGGAAATGATGAAAACCGTATTGGCCCTCGACAAGGTGTATACACTTCCTCTCCTCTTCTTAATGCTCGACAAATTGGAACACAAAAGAAAACAGCCCACAGGAAATTATCAAGGTTGTAATAATGGCTGGAATGGGGAATTGGAGGAAGAAATAAGAGAAATATTTAACGTGATAAGAACAAAAGATAAAGAAGATTACTTGAGTTTAGGTGGAAAAGAGAAATATATATTTTTTTTGTTTTTTAATTGATGGGTGAGGTGTCTTTTTTGCTTATGTGGCCATTTGTGTGCGCATCACCAATCTACATGCTTAAAAATGTCACATAAGGTGTGGATGTGTGTAATTAATGCCAGGTGTCAAAAAATACCCAATTTTTTCATGATGTGAGAACCACATGCATTTTTCCTGCAAGATTTTGAGCAATTTCAGGTATTTTGTCTTGAAATTGAAACAATTGTCCTCAATGTGCCAATTTGACTGCTGGAGTGGACTAAATCAGAAAACTAAAATTATTAATATCCTCTTTTCACAAATGGCCATAATTAGTGAACTAAAATTGCATTTTCCCCCAAAAGATAAGACTAGCAAGAATAGCTTGTTAACACTGCATATCATATTCTTGATATGCTCATTATATTCTCATAAAATTAATATAGATATGCTGCAATATTCAGATACATGCAGCCATGATATATATATATATATATATGCTGAAGTGCAAAAGCAACTTATTACAATAAGCAAGGTGCATGCATAAAAGTGACTGCATTATTGTTCATTCGAAAAGTAAAGATAAAAGCCACCCACTTAACTAATTTATCTCAAGATGACCTTTTTTTTATTTTTGACTCTAAATCTCAAGATGACTTTATGCATATTAAATAATAAAAGTTTTTCCTCTTAATTATAAATCATTTACAAAAGTTATAAAGAGTTATAACTTAAACGATTATGAGCAAAAGAGAAAATGACAAGTTTCAAAAATAAGCCTCAGGACGCATTCCATGCGTGTGCTTACGCTAAAATTTTATAGACATTCATTTACTCTTTTAAATGTTACTATAATTTTCAATGCATTATTTAAATTTTCATGATAGTAAAAGAAAAAAATTTAGATAGAAAGAAAAAGGAAAAAATAAAGAAACTTGGAGAGAAAAAGAAAATTAAGCTATTAGAATAGAGAAAATATAATTACTTTTATGGTTAATAACAGGGGTACTTTAGAAAACTATTCAAAAACATACCAAAAAGGTATGTGCTTTATATGTAGTATAAATAAAAAAAGAATAAAGTTAATTTATAAAA
>JACGDI010005062.1:300715-337489 GCA_014898725.1 Jacaranda copaia
CTAATATAATGTAAAATAATAACTTATTATCTAAATATTTAACTTTTGGGCTAATACATGATAAAAAAACTCAAAGTTGAAGCAAATTAATTTGTAAATACAATATTTTTTAGATAATCCAACATGAAAAAAGGGAAGAAAAAATATTAAATTAGATTTGATTTTTTAATCAAATTTCAGATATTCACTGATTCAGATATTGTATTGTTCGATATAAATTCTATAAGATATTGGATAGGATTTGAATATAAATTTTAAAATAGCAATAATTTGATTCAAACCCAATATGCTAACAACATTAGAGAAAGCCATAAATTTTTAATAGCTAGAAAAAAAATCTAATAGAGCTCTATTTATCTATATTTTAATTTATATTTTCAACTTACATCGTAGATTAATATAAAGAATTTGCAAAACATACCTAAATGTTGTACCATAAATTAAAAATTCTTAAACAAAGACAAAAACCAAAGATCCACCATAAAATTTTTTGAAAGTGGGAAGAAAGTGTAAAGCTTTAACTATATAAATGCCAACCTCATATATAAAAATTTATTTGGTACTATATAACATATAAAATATATATACACATATATATTAAAAATGGTACTTGATTATAAAATATATATTAAACAAAATCAACAATAAAACATATCTAATTCGTAAATTTATTTTAAATATATATAAGTCATCACATATTTAACATATACTGATATGGGATAGTTCAGTAGGCCCAACAGGCCTAACATCAATTTTGGGCCAGAGCGCCCATCAACAATTACGTGGTCGACCTTACTTGGCAAGGGTCCACGGTTAACCTGCATCGACCTCAGGACCACTCCAAATAATCCAACAGGCCCAACATTAAGTCTAGGCCTGAGCGCCCATCAACAAGCATCTGGTCGACATTACTTAGTGGAGATCTATGATCAACTAGTCAAGTCGGGTCAACATGTATCGACCTCAAGACCCACTCCGATGTTGACTTGGATCTTTGCCGAATTTATTAGTCTGACAGGCAGCATGCTTTCACATTAATGACGCGTGACAACCGGTACAGTCGCTATCACCAATCCTGCCACCAACTCTGCCAACCCTGCCACCACCTTTGGCAGAAAGACGCCTCGAGAGGTACTGTTCACCCTGAAAAATAGGAGATTCAGCCACCTAAAACAGTACCGGAATCTGGATATGGAATGACCATCAACCCTCTAGTAAAGACAAAAGTCAGTACACTTCATAGAGGCACCATGGACAAATCATGCTTGGAGAAAGCTATAAATACTTCATACTCAACTACATTCAAGGTAATGCCAAATACGCTATAAACCTTCAACAGCCAGTGCCTATGATACTAAATTGAAGAAAATGATGAAACATATTCAAGCATCACATCATTCTTAGACTTTTAGAAATAAAAGACTACACTTACATGCATGACCACATGAATACATATGTGGACAGGTCAACTATGAAAATCTACAAACAAAAGAAGCTTAAGCTTATGTTAAGTTTCTATGTCATATCAGAGAACATGTCAACAAATATAGCAGAAACAAAAAAGGGTTTTGCTCATAGCTCAACAAGATAAGCTAATAGATTATGCAATGTTGCTTCATATCAATATTTAATTCAAATTTTAGGCATTCAAGAGAAGACAGAGCAAAGCAATGTATAGATTAGATATCGACTCTTCAATAACGGAAACAGAGATGATGCCTAATTAGCATACTCACTCAAATACTCCAAGTGATGCAGTTGTATAAGTGGCTCCACAAAGCAAATCAATTCTCAGCCGCTGTAAAAGTGCGCCCAAGTTTAGATGCAAAAAATAGAAGGCAGGCAGACATCAAATACAACGAACAAGCTATGGAGTCGAAGACAATACATGTATTAAAAGAAGCATGAGAGAGTTTCATAAGTGATTCAAAACAGGAATCCAGAATATTGTAGGTCACTCATTTTAAACTAATACAACAAAAGTCCGCTGGTTTTGGATGCAATTCATATTATATATTGAGTTTGGCCTTGTTCTTCCTGTGCTTTCATCATGAGAAACCACCAACCAATCATCAATCCGTCCTTATCTATTGCTATTCAACTACTCGTGCCAGTGTGTCACCATTTTGTTGCAGAAATACAAACATTTTGCCTCAGTGCAAAGCCATCTAAAGTAATTTTTCTACCATTTATTAGGCACATTGTTTATTTACCATCTAATGACTGGAATATTTCTTTTATTCTTGTCCTGATTTCTTTTATTCTCTCTAAACTCTTAAAGATTTCCTTTAGTAAGTTATTTCTCAGTAGCATATCAACTAGTCGCCTATTACTTTGCACCACATGCTGTTGATGCTATAAAGCACAACATTGTTTCTAAGTTCATAGGAAAATATCAGAATTAATTAGGCAGAGACAGAGAAGATCTTGCTGCAGATCAAGTCCAAAACTAAATAAACCAATTTATTCCTAGAATTACGTGGTTCATAGTCAAGCTTATTTTCTCATATGTTGTTTGCTTGGAATTGAAATAGGATTTTTTTGGTTAAGCTGATGAATGGGATTCTTTACCAACTAAAAGAGGGAAACTGCCCATTTCAGAGCCAAATCCTAGAACATCAATTAGGATATCAGGATGACATGGACAAAATCTAGTAGTAATATACAACTACAAATGCATAATGAGTAATTCCCTGCAGGATAATTAAGATTTAAAGACGTTATAAATCAAGAGAGAAACAAAAGAGAAAGAACCCTTTTATTAGCCAACTTAAAATCACGCATCTTCTTCTTGAGATTGGGATCACCACATAATTCAGCAATATCAGCTGTGATAGAGCCAGCGTAGTATAAAAGTAAAGCACGAAGCTGTCCAGTGAGGAATCCGTTTAGCAATGGCTTTAGTATATGGGAGGATGTGGTATTTCTTCTCAAGGAGAGTAAAACATCATCATCAGTCTTTATAGACTCTGCTTCTCCTTCAGGCAAAAGTTCTGATGAGTTCTTCATTCTTGAACTAGACTTCCCTTCTCTCTCCATCTGTGTGTGTGTGTGCGTGTGTGTGTGGAGTTCTTGATGTTTGATGCATTTACATAAAATCTTGCTAGTGAGTGTTGAAGGTGGCTTTGAAATATCTAGCTTTCGTTCTGGGAAGCTTTGCCAGTTGCTACTTGGGGAAATGAATGGACTGGCATTTGGCTGTGCAATGGCATGTGCCATATATTAGTCTACATTACCCCAAGGTTAAAAAAGTGCCCTTCGCTTTTACCAATCTGTTGTGCTAAAAATTCAAGTTTTGAACCATGCATTTCTTGTCATTTAACTGTGTGTTTTACTTCTTTTCTTACTTTTTATTCATGACATGCATCAAGTATAACCTGTTTTCTTAAAATACAAAGGAATATGATAGTACACTAGTCAGCTGTCAAAACTAAAAGGGACTAAATTGTATAACAAATTAATTAGTCGTCATAGTGAAGATAACACTTTTTGATCAAAAAAAAAAGGAATTGTGTAAGATAACACTTAGCTTTCCTTATAAACAGCTTAGGGAACTCACACACAGTGACATTTTTCTGTTGAATGGAATTCATAATGAAACTAAGGATATTCCTATTTACCTTTGCTTCCTGTCTTAAAGTTACATACTTATTTGTACATTCATCAACCACTCATAAGCAGCCTAATTATGGTCCTTCACCTTGGTACATGGCAAAATTTAATCCTGGTGCATTATAGGACCTTGCTGCTTGCACATTATTTAGAAATTAAAGATGCTTCCAATGTGGAAAACTTTTACCAGAACTTTCTCTTCTTGATTATTTTCCAATACTATTTTTCATCATTTTGAAGAAGTTTACAGGTTTACTACTTGAAAAGCCTGGTGAGAAAAGAATAACTCCCAAGGTGGAAAGATTAAATTCAAAGACATTAAAACCATGAAAGAAAGAGGATGAAGAACAGAGTATAGCTTCAGGAGTTTCACAATATAACAAGAACAGAGTATAGAAATCCAGAGCAACCATCCAAGCTTCTCTTTTTGACCCTGTACAGGAGGCCGCATTACATATCTCAAGTGTCACCGATGTGGGCGTTCTTAAAATGAAATCTAATCCTCTTTGGAATCCATGGATTCCACCATTGTGTGAATGGTAATAGAATTCATGCATTAAAATGATATTTTCAATCTCAAGGTCCATAACCCACGAAGCTGGGGAACAAGAGTACCATGCAATACATAGCCCATAAACGGAAATTGGTGAGGAACCTCTAATAGAATTTGGAACCACTGTGTGGAGTGAGAATTTTTGTAATATATAGAGGAATGTTTCTGTAAGCATGCCTTTGACCACCATGATATTGCTGCTGCAACACATTTTTAAGTGCATAAACATAATGAGATGGATGACTACAAGCAGCAGCAAAGAATCTGGATATGATACTGGCACCTGAATCATCAAACACTTCAAGTATTTGCATTTAACACAAACTTGAACATATAGTTAATTTTTTGTTTGATGCTAAAAGTATCACAATAGCACTAGAAAGGTAGCAAAAATGAGTTGGATGAGGAGATTTAGTTATTTGTGCTTTCAATTTGGAGAGACCTTCAGATTACACCAGATAATTCAGACTTCAGTTGTATGATGCTAGCATCCCCATGTTTGCCGCCATATTTGTGCACGTATACTCACCCGAAACTTTCCACAAGGCCAATGCCCCTTTATCCCTAACTATGTGACAAAGGGTGCTGAACAAATTTCTGTAAGTCAAATTATGGGCGGCAGTTTGAAAATAGGCTAACCTAAAGGGCTGATAAACAGAGGCTGCGGTGGCACCAGAGATGAGTCCACAACAAGCTTCTTGGTAGAGGGATAGTGGCCTCCCATCGTTAGTGGTTCTAATTTTGTCAGCCAAGATCTTATGCAAATAGCAAAATTATTCATGTTACGGCAGTAAATATGACAGTCCAAATATATGACAGCATCAAGCAAACGGGCTCAACTAGGAGATTGTAGATTAGAACTCAAATCCTTCATTGTTGGTAAAAAAAGACTTTTAACATGTGGTGTTCTTGTAGGCTAAAATCCTTACAGCTGGTGCCTATGATACTAAATTGAAGAAAATGATGAAATATATTCAAGCTTCACATCATTCTTAGACTCTCAGAAATAAAAGACTACACTTACATACATGACCACATGAATACACATGAGGACAGATAAACTATGAAAATCTACAGACAAAAGAAGCTTAAGCTTATGTTAAGTTCCTATGTCATATCAGAGAACATGTCAACAAGTATAGCATAACAAAAAGGTTTTGCTCATAGCTCAACAAGATAAGCTAACAGATTATGACATGTTGCTATGTATCAATAGGCATGCAAGAGAAGACAGAGCAAAGCAATGTACAGATTAGATATTGATTCTTCGTTAACGAAAATAGAGATTATGCCTAATTAGCATACTCACTCAAATACTCCAAGTGATGCAGTTGTGTAAGTGGTTCCAGAAAGCAAGCCAATTCTCAGCTGCTGTAAATGTGCTCCCAAGTTTAGATACAAAAAATAGAAAGGCAGAATCATATACAAAGAGCAAGTTATGGAGTCAAAAGTAATACATGTGTTAAAAGAAGCATGAGAGAGTTTCATAAGTAATCCAAAACAGGAATCCAGAATATCATAGGTCACTCATTTTAAACTAATATAACAAAAGCCATGTGGTGTTGGGTGCATTTCATATTAGATATTGAGTTTTGACCTTGTTCTTCCTGTGCTTTCATCAAGAAACCGCCAACCAATCATCAGTACATCCTTATCTATTGCTATTCAATGCTCACGTCGGTGTGTCACCATTTTGTTGCAGAAATATAAACATTTTGCCTCAGTGCAAAGCCATCTAAACTAACTTTCCTACCATTTATTAGGCACATTGTATATTTACCATGCAATGACTGGAATTTTTCTTTTATTCTTGTCCTGATTTACTGCATGTGTTCTATACTCTCTAAACTATTATTCCAATATAAAACTTAGCCATGTGGTTTTATATTGAAAAGCGGGATAGATAACTGAAAAGAATATTATTATTTTGTTGGATGGGTTGGGGAAGACGAAGAGTATATTTTCATTAGTTTGAGGAGAAAGTATTAAGCAAAGCGAGATTCAGCATGGAAATATTGGAAAGAATCATGCAGTTTTTCGCAGACTTCAGATCTACAGATTTCCGGTTTACTCTATGGTGTTTGCACAAGTTCCGTTACTATGTAGTCTTCTCCAAGGCAATCTTATTCATCTTAGGAACTATCGTTTCTTAAATTCTAAACAATTTATACACAAAAAAAAATTGCAAAAAATTAACTTAGTATAGCTAGCTAGAATATTGGTTAATTTTTACCTTGATCTTAACATGAGCTACTTTCACAGGTCTTGCATTCACCTACAGTGTGGTGGAGAAAGCACTGTTTAGCACCTTGATCACTCATCTCGCTGATTTGTGGGGGCATCAGCAGCTGCCAAAAATTGCTATAGTCGTGAATATACACGAAGGAACTAGTGAACTTTTACAAATTTTCTTCGCTTATGTAGCAGATGCCTACACGGGTCTCTACACAATGATTGTTTGCTCCGCAATTCTTTATATAATTGTAGGTACTTAGTTAACCTCTTATACTGTCAATAGGTAAACGGGCACGAATACGAACATTCATAACTTAGTTAACTCGTTAAAATTAACTTCTTGGGATCTTCAGTACTCAGTATGGTTGGGTTTCCACTGTGTAAAGCATTTTGGAGTACAAATCTCTCATATTGATGATATTATATATTTTTGCAGCGATTGTGCTTCTCTTATATTGCAAACCGACCTGGGTTATTTTATCCTGCAATAGTGTTGGTAACTTTGTCACACGCGGCAGAACAGGTGACGTTGGAATCGTTTCTTGATGACCAACTGTTAGCAAGGGATCAGCCGACGACAGAAGAGGAGGAAGAAAGAGCCTTTAGCCGTGCCAAGTTCTGGTGGAGCTCTGTGGCCTTGTTGGCTGCCATTGTTGCTTTTTTTGGGCCTTCAAAAATTAATAAATTCAAGAAGCTTTCATTGGTATCAGCAATAGGCATGGGGGTTGGCTTCTTATGGTTCTTGTTGGGTACCAAATTGTACAGACGGGCTAAACCAGCTGGTAGCCCCCTCGGGGATGTTGCATATGTCATCTATATGGCAATAGCCAATAGAAATCTCGAATACCCACAACAAATTTTGCCTCATGTTCCATGGTTGAGGTGCGTGCTCGTGCTTTGTCTTTTATCTTTTGCATTGATACAGAAATATCATATATATTTCATTCATATCATTAGAAAGGAGACATTAATGATGTCCCTATAACTATAAATGTTAATTCATACAATTATGTTTCCCTAATTAATATAAAGATATTTTTTATATTATTTTTCATTTTATATTTGATGTGAGCTTGGAATAATACGTCTTATGAGATAATTAGGATCGGATCTTTATAATTGATGAGTGTTCGGAAAAAGTCCTTTGAAAATAATCAAGGTCGGATCCTCATTTTTTCAAGTTGACCTAATAGAGTTAACCAAAATTATGAAAGAGTATTAGTTTCATTGTGGTTTGCCCAACAAAAACCTTCCAGTCAAATTAGGTGAGTTCAATAAGTGTAAGGACAAATGAATGAGTAATTTTGAATTTGCATACTTGAAAATGTGGTAGTGCTTATTTATTTATGCTTGAACACTATCGTCAAATAATACTGGTTGAATGACGCAATAATGGACATTCATATTTGTCTAGGTTGACAATAGAGATTGGTTGGGTTGAATATGAGATACAGATAATCCAGATTCAACTTGACTTAAAAAAGACTCGAATTCTCTTTCATCAACGGTTAATGTGATCAGTAACAATATCCTAGAATCAACAAGTATATCAAAATAATTATGACCATATTATAATTACAATCCAGGAACAACCTGAAGAAGCACTAAGGCTAACAGAAAAATATATCAAAACTAAGCTCCTGAATCTCATTAGGTTGTTGCTATCCATGTGCATAAATTAAATGAATGGCACCACATATGGCTGCTGCAGGTGGTTAGATCGAGCGGCAGTTCAAGAACAACAAGGTGGCAGCCGCTGCTGCGGTGTTGAACAGGTGAAGGAGGTGAAATTCTTGCTAAAGACGGCCCCCATATGGACAACTTTCCTCACATTTAGCCTGGTATCCGCCTCCGGGAGCACTTTCTTTCTTGAAGAAGCTGCCAACATTAATGACGAGCTCCCAGTTCTATTTTTCATCATTCTGCAGAGATTTACAAAAACAATCGTCGCAGAAATATCTGACTACGCACTAGAAAAGCTTGGTAAGAAAATGAAAAATTTCGAACAGAGATTGATGCTCTTGAGAATCGGCATTGGAATGGCATGCTGCGTGCTGTGCTGCATAGCCGCTTGCCTAAATTCACTTCACTGGTTGCGTTTAGTAAAAGTATACAAGGATGATGCATACATGCATACGAGTGTTTTCAGGCTAATTCCGCAGTATTTTCTGTTGGGAGTGATGGGAGGACTTTCTGAAGGCGGGCTTGAAAGTTTCTTCGATTCGCGGTTTTCTAAATCGATAGCCAGATATGGGGAGCCATTTGGGCAATGTGTAATGGGCATTGGGAAGTTTCTGAGTGTCCTTTGCATCCTCATCTTCAGCAAATGGTTCAAATGGATCAAACGTGAGATAGATTCAAGTCGTTTGTACAAGTATTATGCGGTGTTGGCAGTCTTAAGTTGTCTGAATTTGATACTCTACTGGTTGGTTGCCTATTGGTATAAAGACGACAGATTTCTTGCCGATCAGTTGGATGCAGAAGTTGGCCAACCTTTTCAGGCTCTGCAAGAAGATAATCTTGGATCCCCTGTATTCCAATCCCTCTCCAATAAGGGGCAGTATAACTCTGGCCGATCTTTGTCCAGCAAAATTCTTCCTATACCCGAAGACAACAGCTTTGGAGATGATCCAACAGAAAAACAATCAGAAAAACAGGAAGATAGCAGCCTGCCTTCGTTAAAAACAGGTCAAGAAACTGTGTCATCATCTTCAGGATCTGCTGTGGAAGCAACTTCGAATGCTCCGCCACTGAGTGGGTCGCGATCATTTGCACGTCCGTCCTCCAGGGGGATCCAGAAACGCTCCCACTCAATACATTGAAGTTTTTGCATTGAAAAGGTTCAAATATTAAGCCTGTTATGTAATTAATTGAGTTCGTACTAAATAGTGGCTGCACAAAACAACATGGGTCCCACTGTCGATGTGGCATGGACAAAAATTGGAAATTCTGTTTAGATGGCATTGCATGTGATGGATATTAGCAGGTGATTCCTTGTGAAAACTAAGAAGCTCTTTAGTTGTCTGTTTGACATGCTAGAAGCCTGGAGGACAAAAATTAGATAATGGGAGAAAGAAACAAAAGGCAATTAGAAAAAGGAATAGATGGTAGCTTTCAGGCAGAATTAGATAACATAGGTACTTGAGAAACCAAGATTTTTTGAGACATCCAAGGAGGAAAATTTAAGTTCAGAGAAATAAAAACCATAAAAGAAAGAGGAACAAGAACAGAGTATAGCTTCAGGAGTTTCATAACAGAACCTGACAGCTAATATAGAAATTCGACAGCAACCATTCAAGCTCCTTTTTTCCAACCCTGTCGACAATGGTGGTGTTGCTAAAATGATATCTCATCCTTTCTGGAATCCATGGATTCCAGAATCGTGTGAATATCTTCATATATCCACAACTGTACCTGATGAATCATTCATTCAAGAAAAATCAGAACTAATATCAATGAAGATTGGTAATAGAATTAATGCATCAAAATGACAGTTTCAATCTCAAAGTCCCTAATCCATGAGGCTGGGGAAGCAGAGTACCACGCAAAATGCTGCCCAATGTCGAAAATAGTTGAGGAATTTGAAGCCTCTTTGTGGAGTGAGAATTTGTGTAATATAAAGAGGAATATTTCTATAAGCATGCTTTTCACCAGCATGATATTGATTCTGCAGATTATCTTTTACTACTTTAATGTACATAACTGATTGGCTACAAGCAGCAGCAAAGAATCCAGATATAATACCAGCACCTGCAGTTGAAGCATATTAACATTTAAAATGTACTTAATAGTCCATGTTATACGAAAAAGTACTTACAATAGGTTGGAAAAAAGAGTTTGATAAGGTGATTTACCTATCTGTGCATGCGACTTGGAGAGACCTTTACAGTCCATCAGATAATTCAGACTTCGGTTATATGATGCTAGCATGCCCATCTTTGCTGCCATTTGTGTGCATATATAAGGACCTGAACCTCTCCACAACGCCAAGGCCCCTTCATCTCTAACTATGTGACAAAGGGTGCTGAACAAATTTCTGTAAGTCAAATCATGGGCAGCAGTATGAAATTGCGCTAACATAAAAGGCTGATAAACAAAGGCTGCAGTGGCGCCAGAGGCGAGTCCACAACAAGCTTCTTGGTAGAGGGGTAGTGTCCTCCCATCGTTGATGGTTCTAAGTTTGTTGGTCAAGATCCTATGTGAAAAGCAAAATTATTCATTGTATGGCAGTAAATATGACATTCCAAAGATATAATAGCATCAAGCAAACAGGATCAACTAGGAGATGGTAGATTAGAATACAAATCCTTCATCGGCTGGTTAAAAAAGACTTTAACATGTGGTGTTATCAAAATCCTTACAGCTAGTGCCTATGATTCTAAATTGAAGAAAGTGATGAAACATATTCAAGCTTCGCATCATTCTTAGACTTTCAGAAATAACAGACTACACTTACATACATAACCACATGAATGCATATGAGGACAGATAAACTATGAAAATCTACAGACAAAAGAAGCTTAAGCTTAAGTTAAGTTTCTATGTCATATCAGAGAACATATCAACAAATATAGCATAACAAAAAGGTTTTGCTCATAGCTCAAAAAGATAAGCTAATAGATTATGACATGTTGCTACATATCAATATTTAATCAGTTCAAATTTTAGGCATTCAAGAGAAGACAAAGCAAAGCAATGTATAAATTAGATATCAACTCTCCAATAACAAAAACAGAGATGATGCCTAATTAGCATACTCACTCAAATACTCCAAGTGATGCAGTTGTGTAAGTGGTTCCACAAAGCAAACCAATTCTCAGCCGCTGTAAGAGTGCGCCCAAGTTTAGATGCAAAAAATAGGAAGGCAGACATCAAATACAACGAACAAGTTACTGAGTCGAAAGTAATACATGTATTAAAAGAAGCATGAGAGAGTTTCATAAGTAATTCAAAACAGGAATCCAGAATACTATAGGTCACTCATTTTAAACTAATACAACAAAAGCCCTGGGGTGTTGGAAGCATTTCATGTTAGATATTGAGTTCTGACCTTGTTCTTTCTATGCTTTCATCATAAGAAACTGCCAACCAATCATCAATACATCCTTATCTATTGCTATTCAATTACTCATGTCAGTGTGTCACCATTTTGTTGCAGAAACATAAACATTTTGCCTCAGTGCAAAGCCATCTAAAGTAATTTTTCTACCATTTATTAGGCACATTGTATATTTACCATCCAATGACTGAAATTTTTCTTTTATTCTTGTCCTGATTTACTGCATGTGTTCTGTACTCTCTGAACTCTTAAAGATTTTCCTTTAGTAAGTTATTTCTCAGTAGAATATGACCTAGTTGCCTATTACTTTGCACCACATGCTGTTGATGCCATAAAGCACAACATTTTGTTTCTAAGTTCAAAGGAAAATATCCGAATTATTTAGGCAGAGACAGAGAAGATCTTGCTGCCGATCAAGTCCAAAACTAGATAAACCTATTTATTCCCAGAATTACCTGGTTCATAGTCAAACTTACTTTCTCATTTATGTTGTTTGCTTGAAAATTGAAATGGGATTTTTTTGGTTAAGCTGATGAATGGGATTCATTACCAACAAAAGGATGGAAACTGCCCATTTCAGAGCCAAATCCTAGAATATCAATTAAGATATCAGGATGACATGGACAAAATCTAGTAGTAATGATATAACTACAAATGCATAATGAGTAATTCCATGCAGGATAATTAAGATTTAAAGATGTTACAAATCAAGAGAGAAACAAAAGAGAAAGAACCCTTTTATTAGCCAACTTAAAATCATGCAGCCTCTTCTTGAGATTGGGATCACCAGATAACTCGATTTCAGCTCTGATTAAACCAGTACAGTATGCAAATAAAGCTTGAATCTGTCCAGTAAGGCATCCACTTAGCAATGGCTTCAGTATATGAGAGTATGTGGTGTTGCTTCTCGGGGAGAATAAAGTATCACCAGTCCTTTCAGACTCTGCTTCTCCTTCTGGCAAAAGTTCTGATGAGGTCTTCATTCTTGGACTCGACTTCCCTCTCTCTCTGTGTGGAGTTCTTGATGTTTGATGCATTTACATACAATCTTGCTAGTGAGTGTTGAGGGTGGGTTGAAATATGCAGCTTTCGTTCTGGGAAGCTTTGCAGGTTGCTAGTTGGGGAAATGAATGAACTGGCATTTGGCTGTGCAATGTAATGTACCACATATTAGTATGCATTACCCCAAGGTTAAAAAAGTGTTATTTGCTTTACCAATCTGTTATGCTTTAACTTAAAATTTTGAACCATGCATTTCTTGCATCTAAGTGTGTGTTTGTGTGTGTTTTTCTTCTTTCCTTAATTATATTCATGACATATATTAAGTACAATCTGTTTCCTTAAAGTAACAGAGGAATATGATAATATACTTATCAGCTGTCAAAACTAAAAGGGACTAAAGTGTGTAATAAATCAATTTGTCATTGTGAAGATAAAACTTATTGATCAAAAAAAAACAAGAATTGTGTAAGATAACACTTAGCCTTGCTTATAAATAAAGAGAATGAAAGATAGGAAAATGATACGTTATTATTGATAGTACGCTGGGTATATAAAGAGTTAAACCCAACAAACATCCACAATATTCTCAACAAAAGTATCCGAAAAAGATAAACCAAGAAAGATAAAAACAATCTGAACAGAACCTAAAAATAAGGAAGATGTTAAACCAACTCCTAAAGAATAGGAGCAAACTAAGCAACAAGCTGAACAGATGGATGATCATTCATCATTCATCATAAACAGCTTTGGTGAATCACACAGTAACATTTTTCTGTTGAATGGAATTCATGATGAAACCAAGGAAAGCTATTCCTAGTTACGTTTGCTTCCTGTCCTAAAGTTGCATACTTATTTGTATATTCATCCATCACTCATAAGCAGCACAATTATGCTCTTCACCTTTGTACATGGCAAAATTTAATCCTGGTGCATTATAGGCCCTTGCCGCTTGCACATTACTATTTTGGAATTAAAGATGCTTCCAATGTGGATAACTTTTACCCAAACTTTCTTTTCTTGATGATTTTCCAATACTGTTTTTCATTATTTTGGAGAAGTTTACAGGACTACTACTTGACTTGGTGAAAAAAGAATAACACCCAAGGTGGAAAGATTAAGTTCAAAGAAATTAAAACCATAAAAGAAAGAGGATAAAGAACAGAGTATAGTTTCAGGAGTTTCACAATAAAACAAGAACTGAGTATAGAAATCCAGCAGCAACCATCCCATCTTTTTTCAACCCTGTCCAGGAGGCCTCAGTACATCTCAAGTGTTACTAATGTGGGTGTTGTTAAAATGAAACCTAATCCTTTCTAGAATCCATGGATTCCAGCATTTTGTGAATATCTTCATATATCCACCACTGTACCTGGTGAACCATTCATTTAAAAAAAAATCAGAACTAATATCAGTGAAGAATGGTAATAGAATTCATGCATTAAAATGATACTTTCTCAAAGTCCATAACCCATGCAGCTGGGGAAAAAGAGAACCATACAAAACATGGCCCAGTATCGGAAATTTGTGAGGAAACTTGCATAGAATTTGAAGCCACCGTGTAGAGTGAGAATTCTAGTAATATAAAGAGGAATGTTTCTGTAAGCATGCTTTTCACCATCGTGATATTGCTTCTGCACCAATTCTTTAAGTGCATAAGCATATACACATGGATGGCTGCAAGCAGCAGCAAAGAATCCAGATATGATACTGGCACCTGAATCATCAAACAATTCGAACATATTAGCATTTAACACATACTTGAACATATAGTTAATTGTTCGTTTGATATAAAAGTTATAACAATAGCACTAGAGACATTGGCAAAAAGAGTTTGGTGATGACATTTACTTATTTGTGCTTTCCATTTGGAGAGATCTTCAGACTACATCAGATAATTCATACTTTGGTTATATGATGCTAGCATCCCCATGTTTGTTGCCATACTTGTGGCTATATTTAAACCTGAACCTTTCCACAAGGCCAGAGCCCCTTCATCTCTAACTATATGACAAATGGTGCTGAACAAATTTCTGTAAGAAGTAGTTTGTGAAGATGGTAACTTAAAAGGCTGAAAAACAATGGCTGCAGTTGCACCAGAGGTGAGCCCACAACAAGTTTCTTGGTAGAAGGATAGTGGCCTCCCATTGTTAGTGGTTCTAAGTTTGTTGGTCAAAATCCTTAGCAAAAAGCAACAGTATTCAAGTTATGTCAGTAAATATGATAGTCCAAACTCCGAAGATATGATAGCATCAAGCAAGCAGGCTCAACTAGGAGAGGGCGAATTAGAGTACAAATTCTTTATTGGCTGGCAAAAGAAGACTAACGTGAGGTATTCTTGTAACCTCAAGATCCTACAGCAGTCAACGTTTAAATTGAAGAAAATGATGAAACACATAACAAGCCTCCATAAGATTGTGTCATTCAAAAAGATATCCCATCTTAGGCTTTCAGAAATAAGCAGATTGACTACATTTACATATGTTACCACATGAATGCATATGAGCACAGATTAACTACGAAAATCTACAGACAAAAGAAGCTTAAGTATATGTTATCCCTTGCTCATGGCTCAACAAGATAAGCAAATAGATCGTGACATGTTACTACATATCAATATTTGATGAGTTCAAATTATTGACTCTTCAATAACGAATACCGAGATGGTGCTGAATCAGCAAACTCACTCAAACACTCCAAGTGATGCAGTAGTGTAAATTGCTGCCTTTAGCAAATCAATTCTCAGCTGCTGCTAGTAGTGCGTTCAAGTTCAGATGCCAAAGATAGAAGGCAGATATCAAATACAATAATGAAGTGATGGAGTGCTAAAGTAATATGTGCATGGAAATAAGCATTATAAAGTTTCATAAGTAATCCAAAACAAGAATCTAGAATATTATAAGCCACTTATGTTAAATGAATGCAACACAAGCCCTGTGGTGTTGGATGCAATTCATATTAGATATTGAGTTTTCACCTTATTCTTCCTGTGTCTTCATCTTAAGAAACAGCCAACCAATCATCACCCCATCCTTATGTGTTGCTATTCAATTAATCAGGTCACTATTTTTGGTTTAGAAAATGTAAACATTTTGGTTCATTGAAAAGCCATCTGAAATGATTTTTCTCCCAATTTTTATTATATCCATCGTAGATTTACCATCCCATGACTGGATATTCCCTCTCTTTATGCTTTTCCTGATTTTCTGCCACATATCATTTACTTTCTCAACTCCTAAGATTTTCCTTTAGTGAGCAATTCTTAGTAGCATAACCTAGTTGCCTATTACTTTGTAAATGTACTGTTGATGATATAAAACACAGCATTTTATTTCTTAGTTCATAGGAAAAGGTTAGAAGTTATCAGGCACAGAAAGAAAAGCTTGATCCAAAACTATATGAACCCCTTTTTTCCTAGAATTGCACTGGTTCAATAATCAAGCTTAGCTTTCTCATTTTTGTTGTTTGCATGAAAATTGAAATGGGATTCTCTTCTTTTTTTCCTTAAGTGATGAAATGAGATTCTTTGCCAACTGAAAAATGGAAACTGCCCATTTCATAGGTAAATACCAAAACATCAATTAGGAGTTCAGAATGACATGGATAAAAACTAGCAGTAATATATAACTATAAATGCTTAAAGAATAATTCCATGCAGGCTAATTAGGATTAAAAGAAAATACATATCATGAGAGAAGCAAAAGAGAAAGAACCACCCTTCTATTAGCCAACTTAAAATCATGCAGCGTCTTCTTGAGATTGAGATCAAATAATCCAGCAACATGAGCTCCGATAGAACCAGCATAGCATAAGGACAAAACATGAAGCCGTCCAGTAAAGAATCCATTCAGCAATGGCATCAGTATATGGGAGCATGTGGTATTTCTTCTCAAGGAGAATAAAGCATCATCATCAGTCTTTATGAACTCTGCTTCTCCTTCAGGCAAAAGTTGTGATAAGTCCTTCATTCTTGAACTAAACTTATTTCTCTCCCTCTTTCTCCGAGAAGTGTGTGTGAGAGTGTGTGTGTGTGTGTGACTCTCTTGATATGTGATGCATTTACACGCTATCTTGCTACTGAGTGCTGACGGTGGGTTGAAATATCCTGCTTTCGTTCTAGGAAGCTTTGCAGGTTGCTAATTGGGGAAATGAATGGACTGGCAGTGGCTGTGCAATGACACGTATCGTATATTAGTCTACGTTAACCCAAGGTTTAAAGTGTGTCCTTTGCTTTAACCAAGCTGCGCTGCATTTATGCTTTCAATTTGAATTTGAACCATACAACATTCTTGTTATTTGAGTGTGTGTTTCTTCTTTTCTTAATTTCATTCATAATATATGTGAAATATTACCACTTTGTGAAGATAACACAGCTTTTTTGTGAAAAGCTTAGGTGACTCACACCGCTAACATTTCTCGTATCAGAAGCATTCATAATGAATGAATTATTGAAATGGATAAAGCACACGAATTAGATGACTGCTGACTGTTGAAGCCCAGAAAAGCTATTCATGATTACCTTTGCTTCCTGTCTTAATCTTAAAAAACTGGTAAAGTTAATATCACAATTTACTGCTGATGTGTTCATAAAATATCGGATTGATTCCTTTCGCTCCCTGAGTTGGTCTTCATTAGAACATAGCAACAAATCAGTGTGCTAATGAACCGCTAATACACTTAAACCAGATAGGAGCATGGGGAGACTATATGGAGTTTGTTAGGGACACCACATAATGCATGCTAATATTTCACACCACCTGCCATTGCAGACAATTTCAATATTGAATACTTGTAAAATCTATATGACCTAGGACATTGAATCAGCAGTGCCAAAATTATCTCCAAAAAGCACTAAATCAAAGTTTGCAACCATTTCCCGGATCACCAATAGAAAGCACATTTATTATTTTGCTAAACAAATTTCCTGAATTTCGAAATAGGCAATCCTTCCGAAGGTCACCTGAGAGAATTTTGAAAAATTCCATGCTCTATCCTAACACCTGGTTCCGGTTCCGGTTCTGGTTCTGGTTCAGTACAAAAATTCTGTTGGTAGCTGTAAAATTACCCTCAACTTTGAGGGTGTGAATTACCAAAAATCCAAAAAAAATAATACGATCATGTCCAACACATTATTCTGATTGACAGCTCGACTCCAAGAACAACTAATTCTCCACTTCGAATTACAATCCAACAGATTTCTCAATTTTCTGGATTTGGTTCAGGAATATCCAGGTCATCTGCACAGAAGCATATCCAAAAGCAAGGAGATTAGCCAAATCAAGAATGATTTTTAAAAAGTTAAGACTAGCTTGGTTGGGGATTACAAATATTTTATGCAAATTGGTGGGGGTAGTGGTGGGGGTATGTGTATGTGTAGGGACAGATGAAAGGAGAGGGAGGGTACCATGACATGAGGGGCAATTCTAACACAATATACTGGAAATCCAGTGTAAAACTTGAAGGGTCCACCGGACTTCAGCGTTTTCATGGCACAATCAAGTGAACCAGTGTAGGCATATTTCCCTTCAGCATCTGGCTGCATTTTCTGTATTTGGGTTTTCACATAATCAAATGGCAAACTACAGGCTGAAGCAAAGAATCCTGATACAGAACTGGCCCCTGAAAAAGAGACAGGAAAGCTATAAACTTCACCAAAAACCAAATACAGGAGCCTCAAAAATATGACAATGCAATCTGTGAGGGTAGAGAAAAAAAGTTTGGATTCCAAGAGAATCTTACCTATCACTGTAGCAGCCTCGCCAAAACCCAGAGAGCCCTTGAAGAACTCCACACTTTGTTCATAAGAAGCAAGCATACCCATGTTAAGTGCCATAGCCCTCACCACAGTAGGGCCAGCACCTTTCCAGAGTGCTAAGACACCTTCATCAGCAACAATGCGATAAAGGGCATGAAATGCATTTGAGTAGTTCCGCCGCTGGGCAGCAGGCAGTGTTGCATCAGCCTGCATGCGAATGAGTGCCAAATCTGCAGGACTGCCAACACATGCTCCAATTGCTCCTGCAGTCAATCCACACAGAGCCTTCTGATAAAGCGGTAAGGGTTTCCCATCATTGGCCTCTATTGCCTTGTTCGTCAAAATCCTATTAGGATAAATTTTGAAAGTAATTAGAAATGCTATGTTATAATTTAAACAGTAATAGACAACAAATCTTCTATTATTTTCTCAATTATAAAGGAGAGGGAGAGACAAAGCCACATTTTCTGCATCTACTCAACATAACACACAACAGAAAATTAAAAGGCACAATATATTAAAATGGTCTAAAATTTTGATGATGAAGCAAAAGTATATCATCAGATATTTAATTTAAGGAAAATTAGAGAATCATGTGAAATGCTTATTGCATATGATGGTTTACTAACAAAAATGGATTACCTTTGGATTTCTACCTTCCACAAGAACCAAGGTCCACACTTCACATGATATAATTATACATTTAATTGCAGACAGAGGAAAGAGTGAAAAAAACAAATGTAACAAAAACCAAACCAAAAACAAAAAAAACAAAAAACAAGAAAAAAAGAAACAAAAGTTTAAGCCATCAAAGACACATCAACTTAATTCATAGTAATTGTGATTTCTTCCAAATATAAGCATGGTCATAAATACATTCAGCTACAAGGTTCATGAGAAATACTCACCTAAATGATCCAAGCCGTGCAGTTGTATATGTAGCTTGTCTAAGAAGCCCAGCAGACAAACCCTGCCGAAAAGACAATAACATGTAAGAGGCTGGCAGGGTAAGAAACTTAACAACAGGGTTGAGCATTGGAATGTCATTAAATGTCAAGATTATAATAAGCCAAGGTTCTTATCCTATATTATACATTGTGGCAATATTATCTAAGGCATACTCCACTGACAGAGATAGAAGGGGTATGTTCTACATTGTTGGAATTTAACCACTAGCATCAAGCAAATCACAATTGAAAATGGAAATGGCTGCAGACATGCACTCTAAATATAACCCTGTACATTCCAATTAAAATCAAAGAATATATGCTCGGCCTATTGCCTATTTCAGATAAAAGGTAACAAAATACGTTACACCATCCACAGTTATAATTACTTTTTTGGTGATGATCAACGGCATAACAGTGTCGACAAAACATTTACACATTGTAAAGTTCCACTCTTGACGAACATACCTTGTAAAAGGCACCTACACCCTCATTGTTTAGCATATTCTTGGTCACCTCAGCAGCTGATCCCTGGCCCAGTTGGATTCTCACCTGAAATTAAGAAACAACGCTTATAGATCGAGATCAATACCCTTCAGCTTATACAAACACACAAAAAATTTCAATTTCATTCCAAGTGCTGAGTTCGAGATTCAATATAAACCCATTGAGTGACTAGATCGACCCATAAAGAATCCATCTTTCAACAAAATAACGCTTGGAAAGAACAATAACCGAACTACATCATATAACTCCAAGAACATAAAAGAGATCTAAAACAATGACCAAAGCATTAGAGAAGAATAATGATAAGAAGACCTTAATCAAACAGAGATATCCAAACAAATACTAAATCCATTTTTAGATTCCAAAACAAAGACCCATTTGATCTAAGATCTAAAACCACGCCAGGAACCTGACATTCATCCAGGTTAAAAAAGAAGAAGAAGAAGAAGAAGAAGAAAGAAAGAAAGAAAATCCTAACAAAACCCAATCTTTTTGACAACAAATAATTACGAACAATTCCACGAACTATGCCTCTGTTAGTACATATGCATGCACAAAGGACTCAATACCTTGATCATGTCGATGGGTTGAATAACACAGGTAGCAAGCATTCCAGAGGCGCCGCCATTAACGAAGGGCTTCACCGTGGGCCAAACTCCTGTTGGTTTAGGTTTCTCCTCTCCCATTTTCAAACTCTTCTTTTCTTCTTCTTCTCTCTAGTTCTTTAAGCAAAGGGAGAGAGAGACCGTAGTCTAGAGAGAGAACGAGTTCTCTTTGGTGGACAACAAGAAGGCTAATGGCAGCTGAAGAAATGGGGTGTCCTTTATACACATACAAGTGTTGTATATATGTGTCAATCTTCAACTGCAGCCAATGAGCAACTATAATGCACAACAAATCAGATCCTCACTCAGTTAGGTTTTTTTGCACTTTTCCTTTATTTTTTCGTTTTCATATTTGTAATTTGGGCCCAGATTAACTATTTATTACAAGATTGACATAACTTTTTTGAAATTTTATTTTTTGGACCACTATTAATTTCTAAAATTAAGTTCCCTTTTTCTTTTTTTGTCTTTTTGCCCTTTATATTTCCTTTTTGCCCTAATACCTTTTTTTTTATTCCACAAAACAACTTATTAAATTAAATATTTAATCCAAAAATAATATCAATAAACATTAAGAGCTTATTTTGAAATTTAATTTCAATAGAAGATCAGAGACAAAAGTCGATATTGTATATTTTTGAAGTAATATTTTATTCACCATCTCTAATATATTTAAAAAGTAAATGTTATATTGCAACAATTTAAATAATTATGTTTTCAAAGTTCTAATGCAAAATATTTGTGCGCAAAATAAAATTTATTTTATATTTAATTATAAATTATATAACAAGTTATTGATCAATAAACTTAAAATAATAATAGCACGTGTTACATCAAGAGCAACTTAACTCACATTAAAGAACAAAATAACGAATAATTGAAAGATTAGATCTCTAAAAATTACAAATTGTCATATTTTTTGTCTTAAATTACTTTTAATTTTCTTTTACTAAAGGTTAAGAAAGTCATTGTCATTTTTCTTGGGATTTCCTTACAACACATGAAAATCATCAAAATTTATAGCAAGTGTCAAGAATGTCTAGTGAACATCTATACTTAGTAGTTAAACATATTCTTACCTTCAAGCACTTAATGTCTTCCAAAAACTATAGTCTTAGGACACCTTGGCTTGAACATAAATACAAATAATTTTCTAATATACAATCTTTTGAAAATAAAACTATAGAAATTAAATGCAATATGCAATTAATTTATTTGAATTATCTTTTTTCAACTTGAAAATTGAATTATTCGTCTAAACTTTATTTAAAAAGAAAGAAAGAAAGAAGTTTTTGCATTCACATAATGACGATTTCCACAACAATACACTAAAACTCGATTTGCATGCCAAAATTAACTATACAAGTAGCTCGTAACTCTTTTATCAGACTAATGTACTTAAAGCCTACCATTCAACATTCCCTTGGGCTAACATTTTCAGAATAACTGATGATCACTGTGTGCATATAAAAATAATATTTCACAATGACTAATATTTTACAATAATTATATAATTTCTCATTCCACGTAATTGATAAGTTTAGTCACCAAAAAGAAAGTAATGGCATTATTGTCAATGTAATGAACTTATATTTTTATGTTATTCTCTCATATGAACTCAAAATCAATCAAACTTGTGACACTTGGCTTATATTTGAAAGGTTTTCATGGTCCTAAGTTTAAATTATTAAGGGGCACATCAGTAGTTTCCTTTTCTTCAAGATTCAATTTTGGCGTCACATTAAGAATATTGCAGTCCCCACCAACCAACTAACACCAAGTGGCGATACTTTCCATGTATAAGGAATCCAAATTTAATTTGTTTAGTTATGTTTTCGCCAAACAATATTGTTTTGAAAAAATATAATTAAATATATTCCTATTTTTTCTCCAAAACACACATTTTTAATATATATATATAATGTATTATATATATTTTATTATTATTCTAATATTAAAAAAAATCACTCAATTTTATTTTTACCTAAAAAAACCCAACAAAAATATTATTGATTTGACTATTAAAACAAAAAATATATCCCTCAAAACATTTACTTTCACACTTTACAATAATTCATTATTCTAAAACAGATAATAAAATCAAACAAAAATCATAACAATGTTCCCTCCACTTTTCTTAACCACATTACCCAATCTGTCAATGTTAGTGACAATATTTAGTTTATTACCAATTTTATACATTAAGTATCATTAATTTATATATTTCATGATTATTTTTTTATAATTTTAATAAAAAATAATTATTTTTAAATAGTCATTGATGGTCAGGGACAAAATATAACAACAAATAGAATTGTTACTATATTTATTTGACCAGTAAGTTATATATATTATAAACGATCAGCAACGATGATTTAGATATAGTATTTGTATGGTAATAATTATTTAATTACATTTACACCCTTCAACCATGACTCATGAATGCATCAAAGTTTTACCACTAAAAAAGGTGAAATAAATGAAAGAAATCCCTAGGAAGATTATTATTTGGATGTGGAGGTCTATGAATGGATGGCTAAGCTGATTCAGCCACTTTTACTTAGTCATATTCATGATTTTCTTTGCACAATGTAAGAGGGCATGAGAAGGGTTGGTTGGCTAGTCAGCATGAGAATGGCATCATTAGCACATAAAATATGAACCACAATGAAGAAAAATGTGTGGGAATTTGTTCACAATTGGAGTGCTATTGCTTACTATAGTGGTCAATAAAGAACAAAAGTCACATGGCCAAATTCCAAAGTTTATAATAGTCATTATCTAATTCATGTTTGGGGAGAAAATAAAAATTTCCTTACCCATCACTAACTCATCTTAATAGAATTGAATAATTGACTTGGGTTTATTTAAATTAAAGAAATACTCAATTTTGAATATAATTTTTCTTTCATGTAAAATTAATATTAAGCTCATACATCATACATGGAGGGTATAAAAAAGTTTCACAATTAGAGTTGCTATTTGATCCATTTGAAATCGTCTTAGGCACGCTTATAATTAGAAAAAAAAAATTATTTTATTTATTTTTTTATTAGTATAGCACATGTATACCTAAAATTTATTAGAGCTCAAACTTCAAATCTCATACATGTAAATATGAAGGCGATACCATTCAATAAATTAATCACCACTTGATAATTTATTCAATTAATTATTAGCTTTCTCAAAAGAATATTAACCTTAATTATTCCAAATGGGATAAGATTCTTTTAAAAAGAAAAAAGAAAGAAATGGGATCAAAGTCCGCTAATGTCTTGTGTTAGTATGGATGCCAATGAGGCGGGTCAAAACTCGAACTCGAACTCAATTTGTCCCAAATGAAATGGGTTTAAGGTGACTTAATAGGGTATGAATCGAGGCCTGAGTATGATTTTCATAACCTGAAGTATTTGAGACGAGGTATGGGGTTTACCTAACCCGTCCCGTAACCCTGCCCCAAACATGCCCCATATAAATTATACATATAACAATAATAAATATATTATATATAATTTATTTCATAATTTTCAAATTAAGAATAATATCCAAATAATTTAGAGTTGTTACTTAAATTCTACTTTTATCTCTTATTTTGTTTTTAGAATTTTATTTTGTTGGCATGAATTTTTTATTTTTATACTTAAAATTTGAATTTTAATTGCTGTCAAGTAATTCTAATTTGATGTTTTTATTGATTTATTCTTATTTTTTTAATTCTTTTTGGATTGACAGGTTTAACCCTTCTACCTGACGGGATGGGATGGGACGGGGTGGGATGGGGTATGGGTTGTGCCGAGCCCACCCCAAATCAACCCATTGCCATGCATATGTGTTGGTAGATTGTTTGGGCCAGTTTGTCTTATTGGACCGCCGGGCCATCGGATTCAAATCAGTGATCCGCCCACTAATTCACGTGAGTTCATTGATCCAATGCTTTGTTGTTGGACGTGCAAGATTTGTTGAAATTGTACCAACCCCAAATAGATCATCCCCCAACCGAATAAAATAAAAGAAATATGTGGATTTTAATGGATAATTATATTAGTGAAAAATTCACCAAGCCTCTTGTATTGTATGAAGGGCTCGAATTATAGTACATTACATTTTTCAATGATCAATCGACTTTAAATCTCATTAAATAACAAATCATATTTTACAATTGAACTTCTAGACATATGAGTGAATCATTTCCAAACTTGGGCTTCAAAAGACATTCTCAAAAAGCATAGAATAAGCATGAGGTGGTTAAAAAATTGTTTTTAGTAAATTTTTCCCTAACTTTTTCTTCTTTTGGATTTTGCAAGTACTAAACATGTTGAAATCGACTATTACATGAAAACCCCTTTCCTTGACAAGGCCAAACTTGGCTTTTCTAGAAGCTTCTATCAAATAACTAAAAGAACTTGAACACTTCACATCACATGAATAAATAGTTGAAATGAAATGTAGGGTGGGTAGCTAATTTTGTCATATTATATGCACAAGTTAGTTACCATGTGATGAGTTGGACATGTTAGCATTACATGCCTATAAAATCTTATAATGAACAAAGCTCTAAACCAAATATTCATTTTCAAATGAATTCTATGATATGAAACTTTTGCTTAATTTAAAATAAGTTTAAATAAAGTTAATTTAACAAATAAAGGTATCTCGAATCCATAATTCATTATATCCAACTCATCATATTTTTAAAAGTTTGGAATCCTAAACTACATGATATATCCAATATTAATATATAATGTATCAGCTGCTGATTTAATTAGTTAAAATACAAATAACTCCTAATAACATTTCTTTCTCTAAAGGACTATGATACATACACAATAAAATGAATTTCAATCCTAGGAAAATTGTTCAACTCACCTTGCTTTAAATATTTCAAATCCACACACACACACACACACTTATATATGTAACATTCTTGGATGTATAGCCTACCCATAGTGAGTGAAGGAGTGAAGAAGAATAAAGGCATGTGAAGGCCAACTTGTGAGGCCACCCTCATCAATATTATTATGCATATAGTGCTGGTCTTTGCTTACAAGATATACTAGTATTATTTGTACTTGCTCATATCACAACAATATCTTCTCATCCTTTTTTTCTATTTCAAAATCCCAATGTCAAAGTATTTTTTCTCTTACACATGTTAACATTTTTGTTTTTATTTGCATGCTTAATTACTTGGGCCAACAAGTTTTGTAATTTCCTTTATATATATTATTATTTTTAATCATTTATGAATAAAGTAATTCAAATGAAAATAGAAAAAGAAAAAGAAAAACACCCAACTCATTTCCCTCTCAAGAAAAGGGCCCAAAGTTGCCAACTACAAAGTTTGTCCCCCCCTACCTCACATGGGTACACCCTGGTCCAGCTCCAATCCCATATATTTCTTTCCCCATTCTACCCCCTCCAAAATGGGGCAAAAAAGAAAAAGAAGGAAAAGGTAGAGGGGCAATTATGTTACTAACTTTTGGGCCAAGGGAAGGTCTGACGTCCTAAACACTGAGACGTCGGGATGGGACGGGCCGGGCCCACATAAAAGCTGGCGCCAAACGCGGGCCTTTCGGATTCTAACTCATTTATCAAATTCCATTTTCTTCTTTCTCATACGCCCACTGGCTAAACGAATAGATAGTATTACCGCTATATATTCAAACGTATTCATTCATAGAGAGAAAAAGAGGGTGCGAGAAAGACATCCATTTCTCATTGCAGTCATTAATAGAAGGGCGAGGAAGGGGGAGGACAGAAAAGGGTTTAGGCTTCTGGGTTGAAAAATTGATTCTTTTTTCTTCTGAACAGGAATTGTAGAAAGAGAGTGGAAAAAATGAGAGAAATAATAAGCATACACATAGGGCAAGCTGGGATTCAGGTGGGAAATTCATGCTGGGAGCTATATTGCCTTGAACATGGCATTCAGCCTGATGGCATGATGCCTAGGTATTTGTTCTCTATCGACCTTTATTTTTTCCCTTTTTTTCATTTTTTTTTGCATCCATTTTATGATTTTATGGAGTACTTGAAGTTTTTTGGTTGATACATTATTGTGTGTTTGACCCTTTTTGCTGTAATACTTGGGATTCCCTGGTTGATTGTCTCTTTTATGGGGAATTGAGTGATTTTATGTGGATGTATAATACGAGAAATTGTGTGCAATTGATGGTTTTCTCGGAAAACTTTTCTGTTTGGTTAATCATTCCCAAGACGACAAAAAATTACTAGTCTAATGAAATGTGGAATGGTTATTGTGGGAGAAAATGAAACCTCGTGCAGAGCATGGTTTCCTATTCTCGAATCTAAGAGTAACATAAAAACTTGAATTTTGCCTTAGCAGCATTTGAAATTAAAATCTTTGATTTTATTTCCTGCTAATGATATTCAAATTTCTAGATTATTAGTTTGATGCATAAATTTGTTTGTCGACTTGCAGTGACACCTCGCTAGGTGTAGCAAATGATGCTTTCAACACCTTCTTTAGTGAGACTGGCTCCGGAAAGCATGTCCCCAGAGCTATATTTGTTGATCTTGAACCAACTGTTATTGATGAAGTCAGGACAGGAAATTATCGACAGCTTTTCCACCCAGAGCAGCTCATCTCTGGAAAGGAAGATGCTGCCAATAATTTTGCCAGAGGGCACTATACCGGTAAATATCCATGTTATTTGCAGATTTGAAATTGAATTTTGTGTTTGATATTCATATGTGGCGAGTTGTTTTGAAAATGGTGTTTCTGCCGACATCATATCAAAATCCTAAACTTTCAAGCTTGATTATTGGTGACTCTTATGGCCTACAGTTTTCCTTTTATAGTGAGAGGCTTGTTGGGCTAAGTGGTTTCTTTTATGTTTTCCAGTACAGTACTTGACAGTATGTCAATTGTTATATCTGCCAAGATTGCATGCCAATGGGGTTTGCTAATGATGATTTATTTGCAGTTGGGAAAGAGATTGTTGATCTATGCCTTGACAGAGTGAGGAAGTTGGCTGATAACTGCACAGGTTTGCAAGGGTTCCTGGTTTTTAATGCAGTAGGTGGTGGTACTGGTTCTGGATTGGGTTCATTGCTCTTGGAACGCTTGTCTGTGGACTATGGGAAAAAGTCAAAGCTTGGTTTCACCATCTATCCTTCCCCACAGGTGCTTAAACTTAACTTTGAAAGTATGAGCAGTTATTAGCTTATAATTGTAGAGCCTTCCTGCACTTTATATGTTGCATTTTTCTAAATTGACCTTTTCTTTCTTGTGCTTATGTTTCTAAAGAGCAATAGCATAATTTTGTGTGGAGAATTTGTTAAAGCACTTGGGATTGTGTATTTTGTGTAAATAACTTTCAATGTGAATTGTGGGGCAAATGAGTAGGATGTTTTCTCTCTGATGTCTTCACTATGACATAGACAAGGGAACTGGTCTCAATTGCAGGTATCCACTGCAGTTGTTGAGCCTTACAACAGTGTTCTCTCCACTCATTCTCTCCTTGAACACACGGATGTTGCTGTGCTCCTGGACAATGAAGCTATTTACGATATTTGCCGAAGGTCTTTAGACATTGAGAGGCCTACATATACTAATTTGAACCGATTGATTTCTCAAATCATATCATCCTTGACTACATCTCTGCGGTTTGATGGGGCCATCAATGTAGATGTCACTGAGTTCCAGACCAACCTTGTACCATATCCTCGCATCCACTTCATGCTGTCATCATATGCGCCTGTGATCTCAGCTGAGAAAGCATACCATGAGCAGCTGTCGGTCCCTGAGATTACAAATGCGGTATTTGAACCATCGAGTATGATGGCAAAATGTGATCCAAGACACGGCAAATACATGGCTTGTTGCTTGATGTACCGAGGAGATGTTGTTCCCAAGGACGTCAATGCTGCTGTTGCTACCATCAAAACTAAACGTACAGTTCAGTTTGTTGACTGGTAAGGAAATGCTTGCTCTCTCATGCTTTCTTTTGGGTTTACCCCCATTCAGAAAATCTGCTCATCATCTCAACTTAACAGGTGCCCAACTGGCTTTAAGTGTGGAATTAACTACCAACCTCCAACTGTGGTGCCTGGTGGGGATCTTGCCAAAGTGCAGCGAGCCGTGTGCATGATCAGCAATAATACAGCAGTTGCTGAAGTGTTTTCTCGCATTGACCACAAATTTGATCTCATGTATGCCAAGAGGGCTTTTGTTCACTGGTACGTGGGTGAAGGAATGGAGGAAGGTGAGTTTAGTGAAGCTCGTGAAGATTTGGCTGCTCTTGAAAAGGACTATGAAGAAGTTGGCGCAGAAGGTGTTGATGAAGAAGAGGAAGGTGAAGATTATTAATGTCAGTTTTGTCAAATAGATAGGGGTTCAGGTGCTACCAAACTGCCCTCTCTATTTGTTGTGTATTATTGTGGTTCATGTTTTTGCTCGTCTTAAATCCTGCTTCTGTTTTTTTCAACTGTTGTAAACTTCTACGTACGATGTGGAAAGATTCACGGCTATATAGTTGGCGAGGATCTCATTCACCCTTTTGTTTTCCCACCAATTCTTTCGTGCAATAAGATCTGCATGCCGTGGTGCTGCAGTAATACACGGCCTGGATCATACTGTTCCATTATTCTGATTGATCATATTATGATCATAGTATGACTAAAATTGGGCAAACTGACCTATCATCCCCCATTGTCTAGTGATTTACGATATTTCTCTTTCAAAGAGAAGAAGTATTTTGACTTCTCCTCCCGAAGGTGGAGTAATACAAAAGAAAATTCATCACTTTAACCACTGATTTGATCTAGGAAAGATTTTCCGTTGGGCAGCTCTTGTCAACCCTAACGAAGATAGATTATGTCATAAAACTTGAGAATATGGATCATTCAAAAAAAAGTGGACGAAGAAGTCCAATCCTCAGCATCAGCATCTATATCCATATACAATAGAATCCTACGTACAACCCTAAACACCACCCCCCACCCCTGGAAGATATGTACAAAATACTGTTTTAGCAATAATAATATTTACATGTCCGCCTAACAAAAGAGTTTTGTTTTTGTGTTTTTTTTTTTTGGGGGGGGGGGGGGGGGGGGGGGGGGGGGGGGGAGCGTGGGGTGGAGTGTGTACCCATTAATACCCAGAATAAAAGACAAAGCCCAAAAGTTGACTTAAAAGTGCTTCCAGTTGAGATGTCTGAGGCAATTCGTCTGCATGAAGCTAAAGTATACCAAGAGCATCCATCCTGACAGTGAGTTGGGACCTGCAGCATGAAAATTGGCATGATTATTGAACAGATACAGTAGCATAGAATAAGAGCAAGTAGTTAGTAGACTAATCATCATATGTTTGATATACAATTCTTGTAATGACATTTCAACCATTCTAAGGAATCTTTGTGACAATTGAATGTGAAGCATGGAATCAGCATCATTGAATCGTAGAGAAACCACAAAATTAGTAGAAAAGATGTAAGCAGCTGTAGGTGTACTGTTCTATTTCCCCCAACTTTCCAACTGTGACCTCCCTCTTCCTCCTCGATCCCCATGTAACAATACTTCCTCAAAAACAGTTTTAACTTTCTCATTTGTCTTGTCTCTAGGTTGAGAAAAATACCCATGGAACCATCAATTAGCCACTACCAAGAAATGGAAATCTCAAATTCTCAGATGGGGGTCCAAGCTCCTGACATCTCCTGAAGGCCAAGATACAAATATCAGTTACCTCTACAAACAACAGCAATGATCCAAATCAGACACAGTGATTTAACTTACCATAGGGATGCACCAAGTCATTGGCATCTATCGCTTGGAATGGAGGCCTGTAATAACCCTCCAGGACATCTGAAATGGCACAAAAGAGATAGATCGAAACAAGATCTCTCCAGGAAATTTATGGCATCAAAGAAGGGTAGGCAATAATCATCTGATTAGAAGTATTGTGTGATAGGTACAAAGTGAAGACTGATGAAGAACCAAAAGTGAATAAAAAGGACCGCAATAATTTCTGAGAGAAAGAGGATGGGGATTTTGGTATCTTACCTCCCATTACATGATTCTCTTCCACCAGAAAATCTGGCTGAACGCCAGGACAAGGCTGATTCTCGATACTTTCAAGATTAGCTGCAGCATTTTGGCCTTGCAAATCCGGAAGATTTGATAGGACATTAAAAGGGGATTCCCTCTTTTCTCCCTCAGAACTGCCAGTTAAATCAGCCGGGACTCCAGGTGTCAAGCTTTGCGCCAATGCTTCCAAACTGCAAGGATCCAAATCCCAAATACTATCCTCTGAATGATGTGCTTCAGACTCTATACTACTGAAAAGTGGGATAGATGCATTATCCATCAAAGGACGTGATTCCAGAGAATTGCTAGGTGGACTGACATTCAAATGTCGTCTATCAGCATAACCTATTCTGACTATTTGTCCATTACTTTTTTGAGTCAATCCCACATTTTGGTTTTGAACCAAGAATATATTTGGAGAAGCATCAATCTGTCCACTATGAACAGACCGATCGAAAGGTTCTTGCGTACATGACTGGAATAATGGTTCATAACCTGGAAACATGTTTAGCTGTTGCATACCCTGTGCTATCAGAGGCCTGCTACTTTGTGCAGAAATTGGTGTGGAGATTTGCTGTGCCTGTGCTGAAAAATTGATATGCTAAATAAGCTTCTAAAAACAGGAGATGGTATTGCGAATAAAACAAGTTTCCATTCCACAAGAAAATAACCATCTTGAACAATGATATGTGGGGGTAGCTGGAAAACTACAATAGTCCCAGAAAATTCTCTAACATTCTTGAGTAGGTTAGTTGTGTCTGTATACATTAAATACCATAACTTGATAACATCATATGTAATATAAACGTGACAACTATAGTAGTCAGCCTAAGTTGTGACAAGTCAATATAGTGGAAAATCATGGACCGGTATGTTAATATCTGAAAAACAGAAAGTAATAATAATTAACTCCACTCAGTTAACCTCTATAATTCTCCAAAACAGACAGGGGGACAGCATTCTTTGTGGATTTTATGACATTTAGTATATTCCAATCAATTAAACATTGAACTACCCAATGGACCTAGCTGGCTAGCTCAAATTTTACCTTCCAGGAAAATATTTTTTAATCACATTCTTTTTCTTTTTTCATCAGTTCTTGATACTCTCACATCTTAGAACTAAAACTCCGCCACTGGGTACAATACTAGCAAAAGGCACACCAGTGCATCTCAAATGAAAAGGAAGGATACAAGAAAGTATAGGATCATAGATCTTAGAGAGTTCCTGCCACCAAAATCTGAAAATCATTTGTTGTATAACAAGATTCTAGCAATCAAGCAAGCCTGTAATATTTCCCCATCCCCATTCCTCCAAACCTTCCAAGTTCCAAGTCAATTTTGTCAGCTACTGCTTATCATAGACACAACCACAGACATTACTACCTAAATGCATCAAATAACAGATGGGCTACATCACATTCAGCTTGTAGTGTTCATAACAGTTATCATGTGCTCATCACTGCAAACCAGGAATCTGCAGTTTTGAAGGAATGTTTTGTTGCACAGCCAACAGATTCAGTAAGCAAACATCCAATTTAGTTGTTTATAATATTTCCTTCTAAAAAAGCTTCTCTTTATAACAAAAGAATGGCATTGTCAGATAAACATCAAACTTTACAACAACTCTCAAGTATAGACAAATTCTTAGATGCCACAATATTTGTTGAGTTAGGCTGCATTGATATCAGATGTTGAAAGAAATTCATAGAAAGCAGCCAAAAAAATGTCAATAGGCAATAATCAGAAATATCAGCAACATCACAACCCAGTGAGTCAAATACGAGCAACCAGTAGGAACAGAATAATAGTAATATTCAACACATTTGTTATCTGCTATTCTTATCAGGTAATGCGTACAACAGAGTTGGTGATTTTCAGAAAAGTTGCAGTAAACTTATAATTGAAAAAGACTATAGAGCAACAACGATACAACTAATGGAGTATCAAATTTTATCTCATACACAAACTAAACTCCATAGTTTAGGAAAAGTTTATGGAATAAGTTACCCAGAATGGTAGAAACCTTTCTTACTTGACAAAACATGAGATCTATTAGAAGTGAGACCAGGGGTAATCCCAGTTAATCTACTTTGATGCATCACTGCCACCTGCTCTGAGAGCAACCTGTTGAATTCCATTATTTGATCCTTCACCAATAACCTAACATAATAAGCCTTGAAATATTCTTGATTTTCCTTCTCAAGCCTCTCCCAAACTGGAAAACAAGCAGCAAAATTCACAGCCTGGAGTCAAATGCATATTATATCATTGAATTATGAGAAACCAAGGGCATGCAACAGAAATTTTAGGCAAACCTTTCAATTAACAAACTCGATTAGATTAGATAAGATATAACATAGACTATTCAATAAATCTCTTCAATAGCAAATCAAGCAATGCAGATTAAATGCAACATGCTACAAAGTATCGAAAACCCTGTCATTATATATAAAGATGGGATTAAAATCCTATCATAGAATATATTGCCTAACATAAATTAAATGAAACAAGACTAAATTCATAAAATATTAGAGTTGGGTATAAAATCCTATAATAGGTGTAAAGATGGGATTAGAGTTAGTGTACAAGAATGATATGGATGTACATATAATATATTACCTAATATAAATTAAATAAACCAAGACCAATATAAACCAACACTCTCATCAAGCATAGCATATGTCAAAGAAATAGTACATCAATTTTGGCATAGAGGAATATAAAGCTATATGAGCAAGTAGACACTAAAGGTAAACAGAGCAAACAAGATCACAATGAAATTTCACAATTGGACTGACGGCGTAGATGTGAAAGCCAGTCAAAAATTAAAACAAGATTTTATTCCAGTCAGGACAGAACGAGACTGCCAGAGGTTTTTTTTATTCTTTTATAAGCTTTGTGTTGAGGATAAGGGGTTGGACTATCATAGAATTGGAAAGAGGGGTGGCTGGCAGTATAGAGGGTGGTGGGGTTACTGCAAAAGAGGTTAGCATTATTGTTTTGTTTTTCATAAAGGTATTTTAATAATGTGAAGAACTCTATCCCATATATGCAGAGATGAGATTAGTGTTAAGAGTTCAAAACTGATATGAATATACATGATTTGATTACCTAAACAAACTAAATAAAACAAGTTGCAATTTTAGCACAAAACTTGAATTGGAAAGTGCGCAGGACATATAAATGATGTTTGACATTCATCAACAAGTTGCCAACAAATTCAAACCAGCAATTTCAAATGTATCAAGCTTTCAAACATGAGTTATAAATGAATGGCGTACAAAGATGGTAGAGAAGCCCAAATTCCAAATATGTACTAAAAAATTTACTGTGATACATTAAACTCTTCTCCTTTACCTAGAAATATGAACAAATAGTAGAACTACCAAGAAATACTTTCTAGTTATCAAAGCTATGATTTACTAGCTGCTTTGTGAGCATGTCTATGAACAAAGTACCACACTCGTAAAAACAAATAGGAAAATTGATTAAAAGGTGAGAATTCATCTATTGAAGATCAGGTGTCTCTATTCCAAAACTAAATCATGTGGTCAATCTTTCCACATGTAAAATAGTAATCAATCAACAAATAGGGAGAAGTTTATTATGAAAAAGTAGCATTCCTACTATACATATTTTTCACCAAATCATGAGACTCATTTTATAATGCAAAAGCATATAAAGCATTTGTAACACCTTTTATGAAGGATGGAAACTTTGCCCCCGTACACAAATAGAGCAAACTTATGGCCATAGCATCAATTTTTTATTCCTTAGGTTAAAAAATAATAACAATAATAATAATAATTCAAGTGATCTAAAATCTAGAAACCAAGAGTTTTAAATATGAAAAATGGCTCAAAACATACACTATCTACTTGCACTTGGTTACTTGTAGGAACAACTGCCCACTATGCTAAAAGTTATAGCTATTAGCACCTTGCAATTCAAATCTTTAAGCTGTAGCAAGTCAAGCACCATGTTTCAACCATGACCAACCCCTGAGGTTGATTGCTGCTACACAGACCAATAAACCCCTCCCTCCCTCCACCAAATAATAAGTCAGATTCTAATTTGTTAGAAGTGTGCAAAGTTGATCAAGTAAGGACTTATAATTTGCTGAATTAATTTCTTGAGACAGACCATTAGATGATCTCATTATTGAAATCGAATGAAGGCCATCTATGTAATCACACCAAACATATTTCATTCTCTTTACCATTTCATAAATTAAAATTTACCATTCCTAAAAGTTAAAGATTAAAATCCCATGCCATCTTTGAACACTAGAGCACCATACCTTGTGGCTGCTCATTAACTTAAATGAAGTGAAAGATAAGGCTTCATAGAATCTCAATGGCGTTCCGGACATCTATTGGGAGTACAATAGACGTGTACACTTGAATTTTGAAAGAACAGATCAAAGCGGTAATCAAAAAGTGGAAGATTATTGGCGTGGATACTTGGAGAAGTCAATATGTATTGATTTTGAAAATCTGAATTTAATTCTAAAAAGTGAAGTTCATAAAATGCATGATCAGCTCATTCCATAGGATAGTTGCTAAGAAAAAATTTGGAACCAAGTTTCAGCATCTGAAGCAGTGTGAACCATAATCATGGGGAAACAAACACATTAGATCACTAAAGATGAATGATCTTACATAATTAATTATCACATGTATTGTTATTTAAGAATTTATCATCAATAAATATTTATAGGTTAAAAGCAGATAAAGGTACCTAATTGAGTAAAGACTGGCTCAATGTTGCCATAATGACTGAGAATGTTCATGGCTTCCTTTTTCTTTAGGTACTTCTTCATACAATGCTCTATACCGTTTTGCACCTGAGTCAAGAATAAATAAAAAGCAAATAAATAATAACAAAACAAGTACTTTGCAGCTAAGAGGATAAAATTGTAGAACAGCACAAATAACAAGTTTTGTCGCGGAGATACGAAACAAGTACTGATTAACTATTCAGGAAAAACAGGTGAAGCAAAAAGATTCACTATAGTGAGGAAAATCTCATCTTCCCGAGTTCAAGAGGACTAAACTCACCATATCAAAACTTCCAGACGTAGATCGGCAACTATGCGAACAATCAAATACAAAATTCATTAGCAATGTGCCATTGGCACAAGCAAATGCCAAATTTGAAAACCAAAGTCTTTGTTCGTTTCACTTTTGTAAATCCAAATCTTCATAAAATATGAGTTGGTTTTCCATTATATCAAGTAGAATTTTATTCATTCAAACAGATAATAATAATTAAAAACATACACACAACAACAACAACAACAGCAGCAGCAGCAGCAACTTACCAGGGCTATATCATGTTTTGAGGGTGCTCTGCCCTTCCCACCAGACATCTTTGTGATTGCCGCCTTTTAACTACAGATTAAGGTGTACTTGAGTTCCTTTTTGATACAACTTGTAAGATGACACCTATGAACCAAAAACAATGGCATCACACCTAAAATCACATTTGGATGACGAAAAAGACTTAACAAAACAGAGGGAAAAAAAAAAGAACAAATACATGCAACCTAGAAGGAACCGTAAAGCAACAACCACAAGCATTAAATACCACTAAGAAGTAGTACTGACTCAAATATATGTCCACAAAAAACTGCTTCCAAGTTCCATCAGAGAGTTGCCACTTTTTCACAAAACAAGAAATCTTGATCATGCCAGCCCTTAGTTCCCCTTCATGCAAGAAATTAAAGGGTCATAAAACCATCTGGTTCTTTATATATCATCCATCTAATGATTAATATAAAATTGAGAGTGCTTAAATAAACAAGACCCCAAATTCCCTCGGAAATAAAGGGAACAACTGAACATTGCTACTTGTTATCAAATGAATTACAGCTACAAAATTCAAGACAGAACTTCATCCCCTCCCAATAATTTAACATTGTTTCACTCATCCAAGAAAGAGGGGTTTATGCTTCAGAACTAATAACACTAAAAACACCACTCAAACCAAAAAGTTTCATACTTGAATTTCTTATCCATATAAAGAAAACGCAAAAAAGAGAGCAAGAACAAATATGTAACATATTCCACAAAAGATTGCAAACCCATGAACCTTCTCGAAATCAAAAAGATTCCCAAATAATAATCCAGCGTGAGAACTCAATATAAATGCACTTTCAAAATATCATCGTCATAAAAGAACCAGGTATCAGATTTTTTCTTTTTACCTTTTTGTTTTCACTCACCTAATCTATTTGAACACCGGAGTTAATGAATTAACTTTGAAGTAATAAATGAACGAAATCACATTGAAAAAGGAAAATAAAGGAATAGTTGGTGGAAATGGAATGCTTTTTCATACTAACGGTGGGAAGCTCCCAGGAGATTTTTGGGGTTTATGACAAAAGTGTTTGACTCAACTGGATACTCTTTCTTAGCAGCCCCGGGTGCTTTTTCTTTCTCGTAATTACATTTC
>JACGDI010005062.1:360813-382521 GCA_014898725.1 Jacaranda copaia
AATTACAAGAGAGAGGTGAAATCTAAACATCAAATATCAACTCACATTACTTTTCTTGAAAACCATAATGCGGTTCATTGTTCAACAAATAAACAAAATAAATAACCATAGCCTACCCAAATCATCATACTATAAGAGTCTCTGATGTAAGGACCAAAACTGCGACAGGAATTGCCTCTCTGACAACCCCTTAAATGTAACAATTGACCAGCAAAAATCTCACATTATCACAATAAGCCGCCCTGTCCCTCCCTCCCAAAAGTAAAAACATTTTCCTCGTGTTTGGAAGCAATATGAACTTATAATACCTATACACATTCTATAGACTCATCTAGGATCACTCGCAAAATGCATTCACTCTCAACCAACCAATCAACAGGTTGATGCAAAAACCATATGCAAATGAATGCTGTTGGACATATCTCATCAGAAAGAATTGAGGAATAAATATATGATTGGCACAAACAACTACACACAACGAGCAACACCATATGAATGAGTTGCTCTGTATGTATCACAGCCATGAGCACTCTATGATGACAGAATCGACTGCAATGCTAGCTGCTGCTGAGGCTGCAAGGATGACCATGTAGAGGCCAGGGTGGATGGAGGTAGCGTCTGTTGTAGCTGCCTCAACAAATTAACCATTCGACTGGCAGTTTGCTCTGAAGCAAGATCCTTGCCAGCACAGAGTACCTGCAACAGAAGAAATTTCAGCACAGACTGCATTGGAGAAATATGAGGAGATACAAATTTTCATTTGCAATCTTTTTTCAGAATGTTCTAGATGAGAGGAAACTACAGTGATCACAAAAACACCCAAACAAAATTTTCTAGGACTTCTCATACCACAAATGTTAAAAAATCATTGGCAACTGTATTCTAGCATAACCATTACCATTCCATACAAATATTTGAGTATGTCATCATACACTAGAGAAGAAATTGATAAAGGTCCCCAAATTGCTTAGACAACTAACACAAACATTTGAATATGTAATCATACTCTAGAGAAGAATATTGATAAAGGTCCTCATAGTGCTTAGACAACTAACCTCAGCAAATACAGAAACAATTTTGGGGAGAAACTGATTGTTGGGACCCAAAAGTTCCCTATCAGACCTGAAAGGAGGAAATCATGGCCAATGAATAACATTGAGGATAAAAGTAAACAGAAATGAAGATAGCAAAAAACAAAAAGGAGAAGAAAGAAAAGCTGAAGTAGCGCAAGGTCAAGTCCTGACCTCTCAACCATTGAGCAAAGCTGGTCATGAACAACTTTTGCTTCAATAAGATCACCTTTTATTGGCAAGCAACTCAACCAGGCAGGTACCACCTATTTAGCAACTTTTAGCAATTAGCATTCAATGAAATGTGGAAATATACAAGAAAATACGAGCATGAAAATTTGTTAAAATGAAAACTTAGAGACTCAATGACTCAAGCACAAGAAGCTGCATTAAATTTTTAGGATGACAATGCATAGTCAGAAAAAATAACTAAGCAGATCTAAGCATAAAAAATTGGACCTATTTAAACTGAAAAGCTCATGGAATTTAACTTAAGAAAGTAAGTTCAGTCAAAAAATATAAGAGAACACCGCATCCTACCAGCTATTGCATCAACAATATCCTATAAGCGTTATGCTGCCAAAACTTGCGCAGCAAGCACACCCACACCTAGTGTTAAGTAAATATCAGTTTGAACAGCGTCCTTCCTCTTCTCAGAATCAGATGCCAGTTAAGGTTCTGAGTTAACTTCATACAGAGAGGTAAACCTCTTGAAAACCTAAAACTTTGAAGTCATGTCTTCATACTTCAAGAGAAAGATATTCAAAGTCCATAACACTTCAAACATCAAGACAAGAAACGCCTATAGCTTGTCTTTCCTGGAGAACATAGTTTTGGTTCAGATTTATCTAGTTAGTGATGGCATGCAGCAGATCATGGCATGGTCTAAGTTTGCATCTCACCTCATCTAACCAATTCTTGTCACAAAATAAATATGCAGTACTATTAATCAAAAAATAACAAGCAAAGAAAACTACCTGAGCTGAATCTATGCTGTCACGATGAAATTGGCATATCTTTCCCAGAGCTGAAACAGCGTTATCATATGCCATCACATTGTCTGGCTGCAAAGCATTGGGATGCCTGATCACTACATTGAGCCTCGAAAGAGCCTCTGAACAAGATAAATAAATAAGGTCAGTCTACAGGTATCAAACTGAAATTTAGAGTCAATGAGCCCACATTCAAGGGCATATTACCTCCAACAAGTGGTTTAAATACAGAACTGCCAAACTCTGCACATACCCCTAGACCATATACAGCAGCCTGAATAGAAATAAGCAGTTCAGATATGCTCAAGTAGCATCATGAAAACAAGGTGAATGAACTATGTCCAGAGCTTTTGCAAACCTGTCGAACATCTGGGTTTTCATCATTGCATGCCTCCAAGAGGAAAGGAAGATATGTATCGTAATACCTGGTTCACATAAAAAAGAAAGATGTGCATAAGAATCACATGATTGAAAAGCAAACGCAATAACTTATATTGAATGTGCACTTACTTTAGAGCTGCTTCACGGCATTGCTCAGCTACATCATCAAAGATGCAAATGGCGATCCTTCTCTCTTCAGCTGTCTTATCCTTTCCCTATAAGAAATTAATGACCCCAGTCACTATGTGACAAAAATGAATGGGTATGATTGACTTCCAATGGTGTTTTGATTCTCTGAATCAGTATCTCCTTATCATACTCAGCAACAGATAGGGAGGAATGAACAGGTTAGACTCACCCACATAGGCATCAGGTATGATGACAGTTCATCAAAGAACGGCAAGAATGAGGCCTTGAATGTCTTGATTAAAGTTCCTAATATTTCACCAACCTGAACCAGGAAGACCACCGAAAAATAAGTGGGATTAAGAATTCTAGTATCAAACTTTTACATGGTTTAACAACCAATGAAGAAGTTGCATACAATCATTTATATCCCAAGCATCCAAGTGTAATAAACTAACTTGGTCAAATACTTCTTCTTCTTGCTCATTTTCCTCTTTAAGCAGTTCTCCCTCCTCAGCATCAAAATCTTCAGCTTTGGCTCTCTCAGCTCTCTCTCGTTTTCGACTTGAGCTAGCTGTGATAACCTGTTTTATCTCATCCACAATGCTTCTAACCTGACTCTCATCTAGAAGCAATCCAGAAATCTGATAAGAAGATTACACACTGAATTAAAAATCAAACGCCAGCAGCTTATTAAGTAAATTTAAAAAATTTTAAAATATTGTTGCAACAAAACTAATGCAAGTTAAGCTTGGAACTTCCACCGGATACATGAGGTCAACGTAATTGTGAACCAACATTTATATTGAAATAGAAGGCCTCTCAATGTATCAGAACTTGGCCATGCCAAGGCCAAAAATTTTCAATCTTATTTCACATTGCAGACAATTCTCCCCAATCAATTGCATGCATGGCAATTCACTGTTACAGCCTATTCGAGAAGATACAATGCTGCCAAGTACTTGATAACCAAGAAAGTTACTAGATTATATGAAAATTATCATAAAAACCAAGCACTCCGTTCAGAAGCACTTTTATATAAGTCCAAAGCTTACAAAATCACATCACCAAGAGGAGGTGTAGAAACTGTAACTGGCATTTCAAAAGCATAGCAAAAAAAATTCAAGGTATTGTGCATTTAGTGTACCTTGTCCAGAAAGGCAACATATAAAGTATTTTGGCACAAGACACTACAAAGTAAAATTTCTATCTTCCATTTAGGGCCACTAGTTGCTGGCACAAAACTTGAACAGTTAAAAAGGTGAACCAATTGATTTAGCATTTTAGCAAGTCCACAAAACAAAGTAAACTAAAGTTGCCCATGTATAATGAAGGTATATTCTAATTTACAAGGGTGACCCACCTGCAGACATTCATTCAATGCATCCAACATATTTGCACATATCTCTGTGTCCGGCTCCTGCATAATATGAAGATTTATACTAACTATACACATCCAAAAAAGGAGAAATATACAATATATAATTAACTATAACCGACACCTTAATACCTTATGTAAAGCTTCCACTAAAGCAGGAACTATGTAGTCAGACAGCTGCTTAACATAGGCCTCGTTACGGCCCTGAGCAATTCCTTTCTCCACAGCTAATTTTGCAGACCTTAATAGCTCCGGCATTGCTAGAAATCAACAATGAACAATGAACAATTCAGAACATGTATAAGTAACTTCAATATCTTGTACAAGGAACTAAGCAAAATTCTGTATCACCTGAAACAGCAGCCTTCCTGACTTCTTCATGGAAATAAAATTTCAAAAGGGGAACCAATGTTGGGGCAACCTATACCAATCATAATGCATCATCACATCTTTAAATTGTGATCATCAGTGGTATTAAGCAGAAACAATGCAACGTCACTAACCTGATCAATCCACGGGTAAAACCCTTCCTTCAACTCATCAGCATAGCAGCACAGCATATTGCAAGCAGTGGCCTTTTCTTCTAGGACACTAGTCTTAATCCCAATTCTTTTATCTCCAAGGGTAATGGTTTCCATGCTGCAATATGTAGAAATGTAACATAAATCTTGGATACAACTAGTGAAATAGATGAAAACCGTGCAAGCATACTTTTGTTATTTATGGCATTAAATCCAAGAAAAGATAACAAGAAAAAGATTTATATGGTTGGGTTCTTCCAGATCCATAAAATCTATTTCCAGCACTTATATCAGAACAATGTTACTCCAGTCTCTCATACCCTGGAACACACAACTCCCAGCAAACATTTTAGACAATCGAAAAATTTTACGCAATTAATGACACAAAGAAAGACTTTTTTCTATTAAGGATAACTTTATAGATAAGACAAGATGGACAGCTTATTCAATTACTTAAGTATCTTTTCCTAGAGTCACATTTCCTGCCAAGCAAGCAAAGAGACCTTTCAAGGCCAAAAATATGGAAGTATAAGAACAATGGATACCTTTCATCGTCTGATTCATCAATTTCATTGTCCGAATCAGCAGATGTAATGGTAACATCAGGCTTTAGCTGAGCAGACTGAATCAAAGGAGGCATAACCACACTCATGTAAGGAAGGAAATCCTGCCCCAAGCACTTGCAAAGTCTGGCCCATGCCTACAATAGAACAAAGAGAATTAGTTAGAGGTTCTATATGTAAATATCTAAAGACATTTAGATTCTGCAGCTTCCATGAAAAATGGCATACTTGTAGCATGTAACTGGTAGTGGGATCATCCGTCTCCAGTTGTGATCCTTGCAATGACATAAGCACTTCCATGACCTTGCAGAAAATGAAAAGCAAATAACATCATATTGACAATCAGGACAAGCCTGAATCAGCTGCTGAAAACCAAAATCAATCCTAGTTAGTCTAATTAAATTATAAAACATATCATGTCTGCAGAGAAAGTACAAACAAGGTAAGCACAGCAACAAAACAACAGCCAGAACTTAGATTTTTAATCACTTACCTGCTTGGCATCGTCCTTGAATTTCTCCTTTCCAACTGCCATCCCAATCAAGCTGATACATTCCATAGCTTTTGCACGAAGCATGCGGTTAGACTTGTCTGTAGCATTCACCAAGATAGCTTTCAAGTAAGGCATAACTGCATCATAGTATTTCTGGAAATATGCCTGTCATGATATGCCGTTGTGGACTCAGTATGTATGAAAAAGCAACAAAATTACTGCTTAAAGAGCCATTACAATGTTTGTATACCTGAGATGAATCAGCAACTGAAGCTAAAGCTGTTAAGGCACCCTCCTGTACCATTTGCTTTGAGTTCTGCAATTTTATGAAGCATAACAGAGTTTAGAATATCTTATACCTACTCTACCATGGGTATAATATCCATGCATTTCTTGAAGCATAAATTTTGTTCTTATCTGTAACTGTACCTGTAGTAGTAGAAGCAGCTTGTGCACTATCCCATCTAAATAAGGTGTCAAAATTTCTGGGGTGCAGTTTTCACTAAAGTTGAGCACTGCTGAAGCAGCATGTGCCTGCATGGAAAAGCAACTAGTTATGATTTGAAAAGAAGATTCTATAACTATGACATAGGCACACAGTGCACAGCATCAGAAGCAGAAACTTGATTAAAACAAGGACCCAGCCATAGAAACAATCCTCAATGACATCATCAAATACAGAAGAGGAGGCAGCCAAAACACAAGTCATGTATTAGCTGATGGTGATAGGTTAAAAAAGGTCCAGACAAATATTGATCCTTTCTTTTTTACTAGTGGACTTACTTCCCACCAATATGGAAAAATGTATATTACCCAAGTTCACTCAAAATTCACAATAATATTAAAAGAAAAGCTTACTGATATACAGATTCATCCACCTTCATTTAATTCTGACAAGTATATCTACAGCATGAAATTACAATTTGCAACAGAAGAATTCATTATAATTATTAAATATAGATATATAGTGGTTATGATTAGACAATCAAATAATAGCAAGTGCCATAATATGTCGACACATTCCAAAATAATTACATTGAAGTATGCAAAAGCATCACATCAGTCATCCATAAAGCATAACTTAACTACTTGTTTGCAGAACAAATTACATAGTTTAAGGCAATAGTTACATTGCAAATCATAAACAAAAAGCGTTGGGTACTCCACAGCAACACTCTCTTGCAACCGCATTACAACCTAGCTAATTGTTTTGAGCCATCAAGTGCACAATGCAGCTCCATAAAGAGGGACACAGTATAGTGTAATAAGCTTCCACTTTCCAAAGATTGACAAGAAACATCCATCTAGTACATCATAAAGATAGTGTTGCTAGATAACTCCTATTCCACACTTCAGGCCTCAAACTAGCCAAGCTTGTTTTGCAAACAGCTATTATTTGGCATGAGGAGAAGAAGCTTCATCCTTCTCAAACAGTTGAGTAACCAGAAGATGTAAATATATCAGGTGACCATTTATGAGGATAAAAGGCAGAATATTGTCATATTTTCTCTCCTTTGCATGAAGAAAGTAAACTAATTATGGGCATACTACAACTTCCTTAATACATTATGCCAAATATAGAAATGCTTTCATTTATTGATATTCTTAACAAGTCCAGAAAAAAGATTTAACTTCAAAAACCCTGCAGACAATAAGAAAACAAACCCTCTACTCATTACTCAAAGCGAACAGATATGCTGTGACGAAATGGCCACATGTCATGTCAGGGTCTACAAACTAGGCCTAGTGACTTGTTCATGAAGGTAATGGGATAAGAAAATAATATCAAGTTTTCCTGTAATTTTTTACCGGCCATAGAACAGGTTCTATTCCTTAGCACTTAATGATCTTCTAGCATTTCTTCAAATATCATGACTAGATATGTTAAGGCAAATTAGGTGATGTCAAAACATAATAATCAAAAAATAAGCATTAAGCAATTTGAAGACCTCTCCGACAGAAGCATAACAAACAACAAAATCTAAGACATGAACTTTAAACTTTACTCTCACTAGTATAATTCAACACTCAGAGAAGAAATCAATATTGTTCTTTTCCTCTATAACCAAGTACCTTCAGAAATATAAAAACAAAAACATAACAGCAGAAGGTGTAACAGAGAATGCCTTTTGGCAATGGTTCTGTAAGAAAAGTCATCAAGCTCACATTGAAGGGATGTGGAAAGACAAAACGAGAGTTGCAAATAGACAAACAGCTGGTGGTCAACGAGATAACAAACCTGTACTCGAGGATTTTGGAAATCATCCATGGCACCAGCTAACGCTGGCAGTACACATTGATGGTACTGAACTTGTAAATCTGGGCCCAAGTCCGTTGACAGCTGACCAATTGCATTAATAGCTGCCCATCTCACACGTGGATGAGGATGTTGAAAGGAATTTAAAACCATGTTCACCACTTGCTCCAAATTCTTAATCATCACCTATAATAGTAAAGTAATAGAAATTATGTCAACCAATGAGAGAACTGTATCAGTCTTTGACAAAGGTATAGGAAATTCCTGTGGCCAAAAGCAAAATGGGCTAACATGCTTGATGTCTTGGATAGACCAAAAATCAACAGAACATCATAGCTCTTTTCCACCAAATAAACCAATAACCAACAACATCATTGCTCTTTTCTACCAAGTCCATTAAATTCTCATAAACTTAGCGAGAAATTCACGTTATACAAGAAATAAAATCAAACAGGCATGCACCATAAAATACCAGGCAATCAACATGACCGCATTCCATGAAAAACTTACAAGTCTAAAAAATCAGCAAATAATCTGGTTGGTGTTACTATATATAACAATCATGGGAAGCAATTACTAAAAGTAAAAATATATATTACCATGAGCATTAAACTCATCTCCACATTGATTTTGCCATACATCTTCCTTTTCAGACAAAGGACACTGGATCATACACAAACTTATATGTACGTCCAATAAAACAAACAAGAAATGATTCTCCATCAAATTCTACAAATTAAGTTGAAAAATTACCAAATGAGTATCATCTAGATAGCCTTGTAAACGAACAAAATGTTTGCAAAAAGTTTCATCAAGTACAACCTTTGGCAGCGTGAACCATGACAAATAAGAGAATATTTCCATAAAAAGCAATGAAACAATTTACTTGAACACAACAAAGTTAATAAATGATTAATCCTCAGCATTAAATTCAAAACCATCAGTAATAAGTTTTTTCAATTTATTTATATACCTTTGAACAACCCTCAGCAATTTGTGCAAGTGCAATGAGGGCCGAATGATGCTTCTGCCACTCAGGAGCAGACAGATAAGCTGGCAACTGCTCAGATGCTACAGGAACAATAGTATTCCCACCAAGCGCTATGGCAAGCCTATCTAAACATTCCTGCCCGACACTATAATTACTCGTCTCCCCAGCATCCTCATCCTTAGCCTCCGCACTGTGCCAAGATGGATCATCCTCCACGTCCAAAAGCATCTTCATTAAATTCGCAAAGAGCCTGCTGATAAACTGAGGCAACTTGCGCATCATCCCGGGGGCTCTTTCCCGAGCTTCTGCTAATGTAATTACAAACTCAATCGCCAAATGCCGCGTGCCTTCCTCTAAACTCTCAGCCTCTGCTATCTGCAACATGGACCCCACAACGTCTACAATCTGCCTGCGCAAGAACCTAGGCTCTGTCCCAGCCAACTCAATTAACAACTCCAAAGCCTCCTGGGCAGTTGCCTCCTGCCCCGAGTTTAGCGCCTCAGTCAACGTCCTCATCATAGACGGAAGCAAATCTTGGAACCTATCACGATCATTCGAACTTGACAAGCACTGAATAAAATTAATAACAGCACTCAACGCTGCAATCTTCACATCCGGATTGGGGGAATTATTCAATACATTTAAGAACACGGTATGCAAATCAGTAATATAAGGAGTCAACATTTCTCCGATGAATTGGGCTAATTGGGAGAACATCAAGAACGCGGATTCCTGCAATTTCGGGGAACTAGAAGTTACACATTGAAACATGAAGGGCAAAATTTCCGGCCACTGATTTTCGGGCAAAAGCGAAGAAGCAAGCTCGGAGATTGTATCGCAAAGCTTCTTAATTATAGATTTGGACTCCTCGCTCTGGATTGAGGATAACAGAATGTTTTTTATGGTGGAACGTGTCGATTCATTCAGTTGGGGCCAGATGAACGAGTCATCCCGAGTCACCTGCTTCCGGAGGAGGATGGTGGCCATGGCTCGCGCCTCGAGGTGCACCGATGAGGAAAGGAGTTGGGCGAGTTTGAGGGCAAGCGAGTTGGGATCGTTCTGCTTAAGCAAGTTGAAGATTGACTCCGCCTGGGATCGTTGTTCGTTGGACGAAGACATCAGATGGGAGATTAGATTTTCAAACGGCGCCGGGTCAGACCCCATAATTGCCGCCAGTTGGGCTTGCTGAAGCTGAGTCGACTCGGCATCCATTCCCTGAGTCGCCGCGTTTATAGACTAGGGTTTTTGATTGCCTGCGTGCTTTAGGGGTGGCGCGCGCTATATACCCCTCTCTCTCTCTCTCTCTCTAAGATGTCTCCCTGCGTGACTCTCTCTCACACACACTGGAGGTGTGTGTATCTCTTCGCTTATATAGAGCCCACGGAAACGAGTGCGTGGGTATTTTTGTCTATTTGCTAGTTGGAAATACGCGGAGGAATGTACAAGTATTTGCAGCGCTGTGTACAACGTCTGAAAGCGGGAAACTGGAGGGAAAATAAAGTGGGAGGGAATGATGATAAATGTGGGGCTAATTAGGGCAAAGTAGAATACAAGGTGGGATTGATTTGTGATAATGAAATGTCATATGGGGCGGCAAAATAAATATATTAAGTACTCAAAAATTATTTTTAATAATGCTTTTTTTGTTATATAATATATAGTTGGAGTAGATATCGAAAGTGGTGTGAAAGGAAAAAAGTTGAAGTACTGGATATTATATTTGATTGAAAAAAATGGCTTTGTGGGGTTAATAAATTAAGGGGCTGCTTCGTTTTATTTTCATATTTTTTACTATTTTAAAAATAAAATATATATAATTTTTTACATATTTTTTTCTAATATTATTTTTATTTTTATTTTGAAAATATATTTTTCAATAACCTATTTATATCTTATCCTAATAACATATATATCTTCTGTATCTATTCTATTATTTTTATTTCTTTCCATCAATAATCTATTAAAATCAATATAATTATTTTTTTCCAACAATCTATCTAAATGCAAATTCATTTTTCATTAGCTAAGTTTCAAATTTTAGAAATAATGAAACTAAAAATTGAAAATGGAATAAAACCTAACAAGCCCAGAGCAAAGCAATTGTATCATTGTATTCCTATTAATTATTAAATATATCATGCTTTGAAAATATTCAATTTTTTGCACATAATGTGCTCCCAAAGCAAAGCGAAAAGAATATTCTTTCACCTCAAAATAATTGAAAATGAAAGTGTTCTGTTTAAGAACGTTTTAATTATGTTGAATTTTGAAATTCGTAAATTAAATATTTTTTATTCTCAATAATTGATGCGTATATATCTCTAGTTTGTGCTAAAGTATTTATAAAGGCTGTAGTTGGAAATCTGTTCAGCCCGAACTCATCCCCAATGGACAAAAGCCAAGCTGAACTCAGAGGAAAGCAGCTAAGGTGAGAGCGTGAGATGGCCGAGTTGAATTCAAAGGGAAGTGGCTAAGGTAAGGGCATGAGATGGCTAAGTTGAACTCAAAAGGAAGCATATAGGGTGAGATTATGAGATGGTCAAGCTAAGCTCAAAGTTACGGCTTCAACTCAATGCACAACCGGAAAATAAGGAACATGGGTCACACGTGGCGTCATATTATCAACTTTAATGTATATGGATAGTTAGTAGTTTAATGGGCGGTTATAACCCCAGTTAGTGGGGTTTCTAATCATATAGAAGGCCTTATATGAAATTTTAGAAATATATAAGAAATAAGGAAAATATAGTAGATTACTGTTCTTGTTTTTCAATTGGTACTTTGATAGATTATTTTGAAATTCATAAATTAAATATTTTTTTATTCTCAATAATAATTTTATTGCGCTTGTCTAAATAACAAATTCAATTTATTAAATCGAAGCATAAGCTTGAGTCATTCATTAATATTCCTGTGTAAGTAAAAACCAACTAATATATTATATAATTTATGGACATTAATTGTTTGAGGGTGAGGATGTTTTAAATAGCATGATAACACCATAACAACTTTACTTAAAAGATGTGAGTCAATATTTATTGACTCTTTGACTGTATTTAAGTACCAATTACTATTTAAGTAATATAACTTGTGGAGCTATATTAATTTAGTTTAAGGGTCTCATCAATTTAGTTTGGTGAGTTGTATCCAAATACAATGTTTGCACTTAAATATCTTATTTTACCAAGTTTAATGTGCATCTTTATGCTTTCGAAGATAAGAAAATAATAACACAATTTTGATTCATAGGATATATAACTTTTTACATGCAAATTATACCATTCAATATTTTTAATGTATGAGTTTGTACATTAGGACACCATATTTCTAATAGATTGCCACGATGATAGGGAATCATTAAAGAAGTGTATAATAAATATTAAAAGTAATTGATATTGCCTGTATTTTCCATCAATATTGTCAAACAAATTAAATAAAAAAAATCAAACAATAATTGCAAAGTTGGTTCTTAATCAACACAAAGTAAGAAAGTATTATTGCGTGATCAAGGATTTTCCGTACCATTTCTTCCATGATTGAAATAGGTCAAAAATCAACCATTCATGAGTTATATAATTTGTAATATGATTAAATTTTGCCAACGCACAAGTAAAACAATTGTCATTCCTTTAATCTTAATTTTTTGTATTTTTGACAAATATTCATCCTACTTGATCCTGTGATCAAGAGGGTGAGGGATTTAAGGCGCCCTCAGATAGCCTTTGCTATCTTTCTTTCTTCCCGGCTAGAGATGTCTAGTCATTAGTTTGTTATCTTTAGTTTTGCATCTTTGTTGACGAAACTAGTATCATGTCTTGTGCACATAACAGGAGAACAAGATCAAAGCGCGCTTGAGGGGGAAATGATTTGACAGGTGGACAAATCACTATCTGACCTCGCCAATCGAACTTTTAGGGCACTTTCATCCATCCCTGAGCTTTTGGGCATTGAAAACCTACTTTCGATTTTTCTAGAGATAATGCTTAGATAATGTAATTTTTATTTACTCTATGTAATGTGACTTTTATTTTAATAATTTCATGTAGAATTATGACTTTGGGCTATATAGATATTATGTAATATGTAGTTTTTCAAACCATATAATATGTTTTTTGCCCTTTTTATTTTGGTTTGATGAATTTGTGTTATTGATTAACTAGGGAGATATAAATGCCAAATGCAAATGTTATAGGGTGGATGCCAATTATCCAAAAGTTGGGGGAGGTCCATGCAATTAGCCCTCCATTATTCTCATAGACACGCGTGGAGCCGCAGCCGTGGTTCAATCACAATCCAAACCGACCCAGCTTGACTACTATATTACGGTCAGATCCATATTGACACGACCCGTTTTGGGACCCGACTCGAGTCGACCAACCCGCTTGCGCTCGCGCTCGCGCCTTAGCTCCAACGTTTCTCATTCTCCACCGTCACACGAGGGGACAGCTGACTGAAAGAACGACGCGCCACTCGTTGCCACCGCCACCTACCGACGAGCCCCTGGCGACCATCTTTCGTCTTCTTTCTCACTTTCTTTGACCAACTGCCTGACTTCATTTTGCTCCGTCGGGTCTGCCGGGAGATTTGGGATTTTCACCTGTTACGTGAGTAATTTTAGGAATTATAAAATTGAAATTTCTAAAGTATGGATTTCGCATTGGATTTGGTCAGGACTAAATATTATTTTTCGAGCAGATTATTATATGGATTTGGGTAGATTTATTTGTGTAGCCTTTTGATTAGTTTTGTTGTATTGATTTGAGCAGATTTCGAATTGCTTTTGTATTTCTTTTGAATAGAATTTTGTGTGAATTAATTTGTGATTTCGGGCTTTATTTTCCGAAGTTTCATGTCAATAGGACTCGTTCTAATAATCTTTACCAGTGGATGTTAAATGGCACATTCACATAGCTATATAGACATACCAGATTAAAATTTGAACTGAAAATGTCGTTTGAAGTAAGTTGAAACCCGCAATTAGCTTTGACCTCGAATCCTTGAAAATCTCACTCCATTTTCTAATTTCGAAACGTACTGAATAATTCATCAAAAATTGTTGCAGAACAGGAAAAATGCTTCTAAGCAGATTTCCCAAGCGTTGCTTTTGCACTGCAGCTGCGTCTTCCAATCCACGGCCATGGCTTTTTGTGGGGTTGGGCAATCCAGGGGATAAGTTCAGAGGCACCAGACACAATGTGGGGTTTGAATTCATCGATGCATTTGCCAAAGCACAAGGGATCTCAATGGACTCTATCCACTGCAAGGCCATCTTTGGAAAAGGTCCATTAGACATAATGCTATAGATTAGCGTACATGTACATGTTTCTGTCTGTTTATTTTTATAATGAGCATCAGTTTTTGAATGTTTTTCCTTCAGGTTTTGTCAATGGAGTTCCAGTTTTCTTGGCAAAGCCTCAGACTTACATGAATTTAAGTGGTGAATCTGTAAGCAATTAATTAAGACTTCTTGAAAAATCTCTGATCTCTAGCTCCGTGCACATGTGACTGAACTACTCATTTTTCTGCCAGAGTGGTCCTCTTGCGGCATATTATAAGCTTCCTCTTAATCGAGTGTTGGTGGTACAGTGTTTTTGAAAATTTGATGTTTCATACTTGGTCTTTTATTAGCTGGCTGCACTCAAAGGGTTATTTTGACACTTCACGCTTTGTTGCTGTAGTTTCATGATGATATGGATTTACCTTGTGGGGTTCTTCGTCTTCACCCTAAGGGAAATCATGGACGTCATAACGGGTAAGAAAATAGAAACTTCATTCCTAATTTCTGGATATAATTTTGATAGGGAGATGGCGTAGAATTGTATCATGATGACTGGGGAGACCTTGTTTCTTTACTTCTATGGACTTTTGTCGTGTACCAAGCATCGGCTGTCATTATACTAGTACATGGAATTATGACAAGAAACACTTGTTCAATTTAGCAATGTGTTTCTGCAATCTCTTATCTTTCAACTACATGTATAGATTATAAATCTTGCTCTTCTGACAAACCTTTTAGCAGCATCTGAAAGTTGTAATGAGAGTATGCTAACTGGTCTCCACGCTCCTATATATGTGGCTATTTCTTTTCTGGTTCTCCCTTTTCTTGCATCATGATATAACGTTGTTGCTAATCTGACGATATATTGTTGTCATAGTGCTGAGGTTTTTGAGTAGCCTGAAAATTGGCTTTCTTGGTAGAGTTGGCAGGCAGAAGTATCTAATTTATATGCTAATTTTGAAAGAAAACAGAGAAATTTAATTTCCTTTTTGGCTGAGCTTTATGATCCATCTGCATTGTTTTTATGATTCTGCTAGGCTGAAAAGTGTGATCTATCATTTTCGTGGGAATAGAGAATTTCCCCGGTTAAGAATTGGTAAGTTTGCATCCCCAACTTTAAAATTTTGCTGCTTGGTGACTTTCAGTTCCACTATAAATGACCAAAATAAATATTATTTTCTCAGGCATAGGGAGGCCTCCTGGTCAAATGGATCCAAAAGCATTCCTACTACAAAAATTCAATGCCAGAGCCAGAGAGAGGGTATGCCTCTGTCTGCATTTTCTTCTTTTCAGATGTTTGTTTCGGAACCTCTGTTCCTAGCAAGGCAACCCCAATGCCCCGGCAACATTAACTGTCAAGTTTTTCCGCATTAAAAAATAAATTAAGAAAAACAAGCCTGTAATTGTGTCGTCAAATTGTCTCTTGTTTCAAAATCATGCCACAGTTAATTTGAATTGCAAGAGATTCTGAATATTCAATCTAAAATTTATAAACTTTATAAGATTACTTTCTATTTTAGTTTGACCAGTTTAAAGTTTAAACTTCCCGTCCTGCCACATTGACTATATCTGTAGTTCATTGCGCAGTAGGGCAGACAGATCTAGAACTGTTACAAATAGCTGAAATGGACAACATCATTCATCAACTTATTGTTGGTTCATGAGTTATTTAATGAATAATTAAACTGAGATTTTAAGTTGTTTATTTGATCAAAGCTTGAAATCTGGATTGTCTTGACTTGGTTTGTTTGCTGCATGTAATACTTGTTGCATTTGTTTTTGCATGTACATATGCTGAAAAAAAAATGTACCCCCCCTGCTATGCAACAATTAAATTATCGTGGAGAACAGCAGAAGTTTATTTATACACCTTTTTTTAGGTTGCAGATTGACGCTGCATTAGAAGAAGGCGTTGATGCTTTGAAAGAAGTCTTGTCCAAAGGCTTTACAGAGACTGCGAGATGCTTCAACACGGTGCAGAAGTACAAACATATAAGACTGCAAACCATGCCCGTATGACTTTATTAAAGGTATTCATCACTGAATAGCTTGGATCTCATTCTTACAAATCCATTGGTTGCCATCACCAAATAGGTCTTCTTTTAGAAACCTCAGAGCTGAAGACTATGAATTGCCACTGCCTATATTTTATTTAACTGAACCCGTGTTTATCACATAAAGTATTATGAGGTGATATTCCAAGTGAAACTAACTTTTCTCTTGGATTTTGGATGTGCTCGTTAACTCCATAGGGAACCGGCTTGGCTAGACACAAATCACTCTTTGCAGTCTCTGTTTCAAGTGAGAGCAGTCAATGAGTTGATACCTGATAGCTGATTATTGCAAGGGAAAGCAACCCTATGCTAGCTCAACTTGTGTGTAAGTCTAAAGATTTTTATCCAAAGAGAGAAATGTGGAAATCAAATCCAAGGAACTGCTGTAGATGGATGCTTGTTATATATAGATGGCTTCCTCAAACTGTATTGATCAACTGGAAGCCTGCAACCAGATTTATCACTTATCCAGATATGAAGAAGCCACATTTTAATCGTTTCTCTTGCCTTTTCTCAAAATTTCTGAGCTATATTTTGAATTAATATTTACTTGTGATGGGCTATCTATGGCTTACTCTATTATAGCTTGTGGTTCAAAAATTGTACATGTTGAAATTAAATACCATAAACCCGTTTAGATTTGTTCCTAGGGTCTAGCTAATTCTACAATTATGGGCCTTATGACTAGTCTTTTGGGCTATTGTTGTAATAAGTTACATGTGATCAGTTTGAATTCGGCTAAACTCATAAATACTTCATAAATAACAAATTAATTTATATGCCTACAATATTTTTAAAAGAAATCTAGTAGCGATCAACAACCACCTACCACCCCCCCGCCCCCCCTCCAAAAAAAAAAAGGAAAATAAAAAACTATGACAAAACTATGACGTGTAAACAACTTTAACCCTTCTACTCCACAACTTTTTCCCTACTCAAACATAGCAAAATTAGTACGTACAAATTTGGTGTAATTCTCACTTTTTGCTATTTGGGGCTTCCATTTTGAGCTTTGTTAAAGTTATTGACAAGTGAGCTTCTTCAATTTTATTATCAAATAAAAAAATTGCATTTGATACCCAAAAACATTACAATTTTAATGAGAGTTTGGTACACTGGCAAGTGAGAATAACATTTTGTTACAAACGTATTCATGAATAATAAGGACCATCTTAATTAATTAATATGACAGAGAAATTAAACCAAAGAAAAGCTACTAAGAGGAAAGAAATAAAGGAAGAGAGAGCCAGAGAGTACAGATTGTATTGAGAGTGACAGTAAAACAAATGAGAAGCCCATCATCGTCTTCATCAAAACAAGCAGCAAGAGAAGGGGGCGGCGGTGGCGGCGACGGTGGTTGTGCAGGTAAGAAGGCAGAGGCCACGCCATGTTGCAGCAAGGTGGGGCTGAAGAGGGGGCCGTGGACGGCTGAGGAAGACGAGCTGTTGGCTGATTACATAAAGAGGGAAGGCGAGGGAAGGTGGCGGACGCTGCCAAAGAAAGCGGGGTTGCTCCGCTGTGGAAAGAGCTGCCGCCTCCGCTGGATGAACTACCTCCGCCCTTCTGTCAAACGCGGCCATATTACCCCTGATGAAGAAGATCTCATCCTCCGCCTCCACCGCCTCCTGGGAAACAGGTACTTTACACACACGTACACACATAAATATATATCCCAAGTAGCTAGCAGTACGTGTCTTGCATGCTTACATACATATACATATATATATTTCTTGATCTGAGTTTCATGGATTCTCTTTTTTTCCGTTATGTTGGAGCAGTTAACTGTTATATGACCTCAGCTACTGTACATCTTTCATACTTTTTCTCTTTTCTTCTCTCAGGATCATGGTAAGTTAGTTCATTTCCATATTTATGCAGCTTTTGGATTTAGGGTTTCCATAGTTTCTTAATTTTTCATCTACGTACAGTTGACTTTCTGGCTTCTGCTAGCTATTTGTCCATGTTCATTGTCTGAAATTAAAGTTTTCCCTTTCATCTCTTTTTGCAGCATAAGCGCTTTTTTCATCTTCACTTGTTTTGGTATTTCTATTCTCTCAAAAGTTTCATAATTGCCAACTTTCTTGCAAAAAGTCCCTTTTTTACCTTATATTTTTGCTATCTAATTAAATGAAGTTTATAAATATGGTCTACCTAGCAATCTCTTGCAAGCATGGATCAGACTACCAGTTAAGTTAGCCAATCATGTGATGTTTTGATCAGGTGGTCTTTAATAGCTGGAAGAATCCCGGGGCGCACGGACAATGAGATAAAGAACTATTGGAACACACATCTCAGCAAAAAGTTGGTCAGCCAAGGAATAGATCCAAAGACTCACAAGCCATTAAACCCTAATCCCACCATTGATAACAACAACAAAGATTCTTCACTACTTAACAACTCATCATCACCTAATATTCCAAATCCAAATCCAAATCAGGTTCCATTTGCCTTCGAGGACATGATGAAGATCAGCAATGGCGATCAACTTGGAGATGGAAGTTGCAAAGATGGTCCCAAGAAAGATTTAAGAAGAAATAGTAATCAGGGAAATATCAGTACTAATGAGGGCATTGGAGATGATGTGATGATCAACTTATGTCCGGACGATGCACTGTCTTCATTCTTGAATTCATTGATCAATGATGACATGTTTGGTGCTAACCAGCATCAAGAGCAAGGGCAACATCTGCACAGCAGCAGCAGCAGCCTCATTTGAACAATGCTGGTCGGCTGGTTCCTCATTAATGAGATCCCTTTTGTTATCTTGCCATGGGTGGGATTCTTCAACATCAGCTGAAGACTTATGATATATGTTGAATATGCAGCTTGTAAATTTACATCTATATCTATATATATATGTGTAAGTTCTCATGCTTTTCTTCGGATGTTGTCGGATTGTTAATTTCATGTATGCAACTTATATATATATATTGTGGTGGTGGTGTTGCTGATGCTAGCTGCAGCTTTCAAGATTAATCTTCATATATATATATATATATATGCAAGAAAAGATCAAAGGGAGTTCAATTTTTTAGCACTGATGATGTTTCTCATTATGATCATAAAATTTGGGCTTTAATTTCAAAACAAATTGTTTAATGAACAGAAAATTAATCCATTAGAAAATAAGATGAAAATGGTCTTTAAAATTAAAAAAAAAGGGACTTTAATTATGCAAGAACATCTAGAGATTGGATAATAGAGAGACTTTTAATGCTTCTGTTTTTTAATTTTGGTCAAGAATTTATCTTATAATTGTTAAACTCTTTCATTTATCAAATTAATTAGTGGGCCATAAACTTTAATTAAAAGTGGATGTATTAAATACCCAAATTAATTAGTGTGGTGGGCCATATAGTTTTTAGTGGAGCAAATTAAGAGAATATTTGACTAAATTTATTTGAAAAGTCTTATAAGTTCTTACATGTTAAGATGTTTTTGGAATTATTATTTATAAGATTTTATTTTAAAAATAAGTTTTTGAAGTATTTAAATAAAATACAATATTGGAGTTAATAAAATGTTAGTACATAATGACAATTTAGTAATTAACATGATTAAAATCAAATGAACTTTTTAAGATTTCAAAAATAGGAGCTACGCACCAGTTACAAAGATGAGTTCGATAAATTATAGAATAACAATATACAAAAAGAATTAATCCCGATTCCCAAAAAACTAAAAGAAAATAATGTATTGGTTCAAGTAAAATTCATTAAATTTTATAGAAAAAATAAATTGAAATATTTCATGCCTTTGTTGACCACCGTTTCTACCAAGAAAAAGAAAGATAATGATCTTCTTCAGTGTATCCCTTTTAAATTAGAAGTTCTTTCACTTTTTTAAAAAAGAAGTTAAATATAAAATTCTAGCAACTTATTTTAAAATCTTATATACAAGCTCGAATTTTTTTATTTCAGTTGCAATTGTGCTCAAAATCATACTGTATATATCTTACCAATTGAAATTTTTTTTTGTCCTCTAGATTAGTATATAATTAATTAACTCACTACAGACCATAGTTAGGGATGACTCTACCTTCATTTTATATGGCTCAATTATTCCATAATTAATTATGGACACTCCAAAGTTCATTAATTAAATGGCTCACCCTACCTATACATACATATATATATATATATGTATAGGTATAATTGTTCCATAACAATAAGTAAAATTTGATTTTAATTATATGAAATTAAAGTAATTATATATAGTAGAGCTCTTCTACATATAATAGCATGCACCGTTTTGTAACAATTTTTTTTTTTTTCATTTTATCTTTAGCCACATCGTCTAATTAAAATTTATTTATTTTTTCTTTTTCTAAATGGAAATTAAAAGGGCTATATGTAAAATATGCTCGTTCATTTTATTTTGGCCTAACATGGAGTACTCTTTGAGAGCTCATGCATTAATTTATATCTATAGCAATATGGAGAAATTAAAGGTATATATGTGTGTGTGCGTGTGTGTGAAATATGATATATATTTTCATTATATATTTTGGCATGCAGAAAACTATTCGTTTATCAAGAAATTTAGCATATTTATTGTATATGGATCGAAAGACAATATATCTATAGAATGAAAATAAAGCCATATCGACCATCTTCATGACAAAATTGATCAAGAAATGTTATTGAAGTCCACATAAACTGAAATATATACATATAATCTACGTATTTTGACTTAACATATAGAAATAATTTCTTCAATTTGCTAGAGATTTTCCCACAAATTAAGCTAATATATATATATGTATGTATGTATATATATATATATATATAATTGCTCCAAAAAGATGAAGAATTACTCCAAGCAATTAGAACTCACCTTGAAATTGCATGCCCTCATCAACATTTCTGAATGATATGCAGTGAAATGCAAAATGAGACAGCCTTCAATCTCTTCTGGGAAATTCATGATTTTCTCTTCTTGCATTGACATAAAAAGACAAGGAACATAAGAATTGTGGGTGGAGAGGATCTTACAAAATTCTAAGTTGAAAATTCAAAAGCAGCTATTAATACAACTGATAATCATATCAAAGATTCAAATTTTTTTCCCTTAATTACACCCCAAATCTTTACACACACACATATATATCAGCTACCATAAATTTGAATTTTTAGTAGCTGAAGTATTGTGGTTGTGACCAAATTGTATAGTCAAAAAAATCCTTAATTTGTTGCATGGATTTTTTGTATGAATTGATGACTGGTAGATTTTTTCGTGCTTTTTTTTCAACAGAATTAAATGTTATTGCAGGTATAATTAATTAATTAATTGATGCCTGTGAAGAAATTAATGATGATGGACTTACCAAACGTTCTTACCAACAAACCTTTTACTATATTTACATCCCATGTAATGAATTAATTACCAAACTTTCTTTGCTGATGATGATGATCATTAATCAATTTTCTCTTCTGCAAACGTTATTGCTAGTAATTTTCAGGACCCTCAGTCCATATATGGCTAGTGAGGCTTTAGGCCAAAAAGTTTTACTTTAGGATATAATAATTAATATTACAATTATTGAATGCATGATCATATATTAAAGAAGAAGAAATCTTTGTAAAACCCTTGATTATATATTTA
>JACGDI010005062.1:389458-443878 GCA_014898725.1 Jacaranda copaia
AAGTAGTAATAGCTCCTGCATGAACGAAAACATATGTTGCTAGAGAAATGCAGAGAAACTACAAAAATTAGTACTTAAGGAAGTTACAACTATATACAAAAGAATGTCAGCTATTTACGTCGTTGGGTCCTGGATTGAAAAAGCCATAATAGAGACAAGGTGGAATGAAGAAGTTCTCCCCATAAGTTTTCTTTGCAGTGAACCCATTGATGTCTAGTTTGGGAATACTTATGTCGAGCGGTCTGCCTCCTTCCCTATCGGCCTTCAAAGTGCAGGGCATCTGCTGCTAGCCATGAGAAATTCATAAGAAATAATATGTGAAGCAAATCTAGCATGGATTTACTTATCTCTCTGGTGTTTTTGCAGTCTCAATATGCCATAACGGGCATATCACAGATGTGTAGGGTCCATAATATTTTCAATCAGAATTTCATACCTGAAAAAGTCATTGTAGCAATTTACTACAACATGAAGGTGATATATATGGGAAAGAAGGAAAAATATTTATCTTCATTGGTATCATGATTAGTTGTCAGCAAATAACAAAATATTAGGTCGAAATAACAAATAGTAAAGCTTCAATTGATGATATAAATGGAGTTATTCTCTCTCTTTTTTCCCTTGTTCTTTTGATATTTGTCTTGTTTTGAGGAATAGGATGTTGGACAGTTTCAACTTTTCTAACAGTAAGTAACATACAAAGCAAGCAGTCCCTGTGAAAGAGGCATTTAAGTTTGTTCATTACTACTGTTTCAATATATTATCCAGAAAGATTTAGTAGAAATGGCAAAAAGAAATTAGCATACCAGTGTGGTACATCCCTGCATATTATCAAATTGGTGTATGATAGATCATCAAGTTCTGGGATATAGTGAGGCTTTTACTTTTACTATTTGTCTTTATACTGTGAATCTGAATTTGGCCAGAACCAAACAATGCCATTTGTCTCACAACTGGGATAAACAGCTACACAAGCTTTTCTGCAAGTATGAACCTGCAGAATTAGTGGAAATTCAATGTACTTCTGTTAGACACCAAATGCAGGAGACATATACACCACTAGGCATACGCACCAGGCAGCTAAGAAGTGGCCTTAAAGTCATTCTAGCATCACACAATATTTGCGGCCTTTTCTTGCTAGGGCACATGCGGATTGGAATTTTGGGGCACAGCTGCAAAAAGTTTGTACTATATATCTAGCTGTTTTTGTTTCATTGTCACTAATCTCCTGTTTATACACGCTTATTGACTCGAAACGTCCAATCACTTAGATTCAATACAGTTTGCTCAAGCTGCAAACAAAGATTGTATCAAAACTTGTTACAAGATCAAAGTAACAAGAGAATAAGGATCATTAAATCTAGAATCAGCCATTGTGTTAAGGGCTTGTTATTTACTGGAGGGCCATCTCGTGGTGGTTGAGGAATGAATTTACAGTCACCACAGCCACCAAAGCACCAGCCATGGTACACACACTGCAACCCGCCCCAGTAGTCAATTCTCCCTTCAGATCATGGAGCCAATCTGAGGGGACAACTATCATCAAACACTTTCCAGTCATTCTCATTTCTGTCCCATCATCACTATATCCATCCCCATAACTTTCTTTCCATGTGGCCTTCTCTTGTCAAGATCACAAATTGGCACCCTAGGATACCAATGTGCTTACCAATCAAAATATTTCTCTTTGTCTTTTAATCCATTTTCTTGATCAGGTGGTAAAGATTCCTCAGTTGATGGGGACAGCAAGAGAAATGGAAGTGAAAATCTTGAAATTTGCTTTCTTGCTGTGAATTATAGGGACAGATGTAGTCAGCTGCTGAGTTGATGGAACGAGCAAAATGGGTTTCTCAAATATGTTACTGGGATTTCTTGTTCAGATCATTGGGCAGTGGAAAAATGAAAAACAGGAAACTATGAGAGCTTCCACGGCTGAAAATTGTTTTGCTACATAGCACTAGCATCAATGTGCAAATTTAAGGGAGATAAATCCAAATTCATATGGAAAGATAGTTTACATGCAGAACAAAAAATTTGTGTGTGGATGGGATTGAAGAGCTTACGATTAACACAATGCCACTGTCATGTGAAATCCAAAGACCTGTACAGTAAATGATGTGAAATTCTAACAAGAAGAAAATAGTGAAAAGTTGCTCCATGATTAACACAATGCCACTATCATGCTATTTTTTATTAGAAATCCATTCATATGAAAAGCAGTTTAATTTGACTACTCAGTGCCCTTTTGCATTGTCATCCTTGTCAGTTGTTAGTTCACCTTTAAAAATGGGCTAATTTATAAAAATATGTTAAAGAAAAAATAATTTTTATAAAATTATCGCAGTTTTAATGAGTTTATAAATCTATAATAAGACGTGGCTGCGTGTTTCTTTTCTCTCTTTTTGTTTTTTTTGGTCGAATTGAGAAGTCACGTCTTTTAATTAATAATAATATTTTTTTGTAAACATGAACAGCCACACGTCTTGTATATATGTATATATATATATATATTTTTTTTTTTTTCTTATTATTACCGCACCAAAAGAGGAGTGGCCGCACGCCATGCATGTACTCTCTTACTCCAACATTCACATTTCAAGTGACGTGAATGCTGGTGAAAAATTTGAGAGGAAAAGCAAAGAGAAGAGAGAAAAAAAGATAGGGAAGAAGAAATTGTGATTTAAATATCAAGATTTTAATTTTATATTTTTGTTTATTTTATGTTATTATTTTGTTATTATTAAAATAATATATTGCAGCTTTTTTAATTTTTTATAGTTTGATTATAGGCTTTATTTTGGAGGAGGAAGATTTTAACTTATCAATATCAGGTTAGTTTTTAAATTTTTAAATGTATTTTTATTGAATTTATTTATTATTAAGTTTGACATTATCTTGTGACTCGAAAGTTAGTTTTAATATTTAGTTTGAATAATTCAAAATTGATAGACATGACATTAGCATTAGTTAATATTTATGGTCTTTCCTTTCAAATTATTAGTTCATGCAAAACTAAAAAGAAGATAAAAGCGCATTATGGAATATCAATTTTTACATTAGTGGTTATTAAGTAATTGAAATACTAAAAATTTTATATTAATTATTAAAAATATTTATATGAAGTTAGAAATTTAAAACTAAATAATGAAATTATCCCATATTAAGTAAAAGTTTTTACAAAAAATTATAAGTGTTATGTATATTTTAAAAAATTATATTTCTTCTAAATTATGTGTATCACATTTTACAGATTAATTATATTATAGGACCCCCTCTTTGGATAGTACTTAAGCTGAGACACCACTCCATTCATGCTTAATTCAAACTCATAAACAAGCAATAGGTCCATAATAACATTCAAACTTATCAAAAATAGCAGTGGATTTCAAACTTACCAACTCAAAAAAACATTAAATACACCTCATAATTCAACATCTTAACATTTAATTAAACATCTACAGGCCTCAAGTCATTAACATCAGTCTTGACATACCACAACGTCTCTAAAATCCATACCCAGCAATCAAGGGAACCCATTTATACACATAAGCACATGTTCAATTTACAAATTGTATCTTCTCTTCAACCCAAGCTAGAGATCATTTTCATCACATAATCCTGTCTGAGAAACATGAATAACATGGGGGTAATTCCAAAGGACTTAGTGAGAGATAATAATAACCAAAAGCACTAGGGATATGTCAAGAAAGAATCAACTCGACATATCAAAAATTTAATAAGTAAATGGGTACTAGCTCGGGGGTTGTTACCATCTACTCGAACAGTGGGGCTAGCTCAACTGCTTTCCTATGGGAGGTATCGTCATCGGCTAACTTAACTGATTTACTACAGGAGGTATCATCGCTGACTCATTTGGCCAGGACAACAACCCAAACTAGACCAAGAACTACACCATCCTTACTGCTTCAAGAGCAAGTTTCAAGCGATCATTCAAGAAAGGAGTTAGAATCAACAAACCCTTACAATATATGTATTTCAACAAAACAAGTCGAAACATGCATATTGATTCACCTTATTCCATTCAAATAAGTACTTCTAAAGCGTGACAACTTAGCATATAGATGGTTTGCCCATATGGACTATATGGCGCACTGCCCACATGGACTATGGGCAGTGCGCCATACAGTATATTATGTAATATACCATTTATAATATATATTATGTATTATGTAATATATTATATAATATATTATATTATACACATAATATATATATATATATATATATGATCAACTTATGTGAATGTCAAGTTTTGTAAGTGGAATAAATAAATAGGAGGTAAAAAATTATGTGACAATTTCATATGACATAATAATATCATACCTTGAAATTACAAACATCACTTATGATTAAAAAGTATGATAATTTTTTATTAATGTATTATTGTATTGTGGTTTTACATGTTTATTTTGGTCAAGGTTCTAAAGTATCCATTCACGAGTTAATATATAACATCAATTGAAGTAAGTATACAATACAATAAATTTATAAAAACATGCTTCAATCACTTGCATTTTATAAAATAGTACATTAATAAAAACAAAAAACAAAAAATAGAATTTGTACTACATTTTTGTGGCTCAATTTTAACATTTTAAAATTATTAATTAAATTAAATTAAATATATAATAAAATATTATATTTAATTATATATAACATTAGGGCTGATGTCAGCCCTAATGCTCATTAGCCTATCAAATATATTCCACAGCAACAAATTATTTAAAAAAAAAATACACAAGAGGCCACGCCTCTTGCATGTCATGAAAAAAAGTTTACCATTATCAATTGAGAGGCGTGGAGCCACCCCTCACAATTCAGCAAAACAAACAAACAAACTGAAAGGTGTGGCTCCTTACTATAGATCTATAAACTTTTCAAACTTGCGGTAGTTTTGTAAAAATTGTTTTTTCTCACCATATTATTATAAATAGTCCTTCAAAATAACACAGTGGGATGTAAAAAAGCAAACAGAATCAACAATATGTTTCTATGTTTAAAAAAAAAAAACAGTAAATAAACATATTTATATCACAAAGTTCCAACAATGCAGTATTGCTGTGTCCATCTCATACATCAAGCAGAATGTTTATAACAGAGGTAGCAACAATATTCAGTACAAGCAACAAGCCTTAGCGGAAGGCATGGTCATAGTCATGGTAGTGGAAAGTTTTGTAGATGAAATGGGACAGCCATTTTGAAGCCAAAAAGCAAAAGACAGCCAAGGAAACCAGGGCACATCTTGCAGCAATGGACATCATACCAAGCTTGGCAGCTGCAACTATTCCAACTGAAGAAATGGAGATAAACTGCAATATGGTCTCAAGAGCCTGGAACCATTTATGTGCGAGACTGCAGCTGCTACAATTCACCGTATGTGTCCAGTACCTGAAACCATTTACAATATTTCATCTTGAAACAAAATTTCTGTTCCATAGTTTTTGAGTTTAATAGTGGAACAAAAGTTCTTTTGTGTTTTGTAATAAAGCTACATTATGAGATGACATTTGCTTGGTATATGAGTTTGAGAAGGCAAAGAAGAGCTGGAGAGAAGATGGGGCTTGTTTGATTACCTGTCAAATAGCTGCCTCCTAGGAGGAGTGGGTGGCAGTAGTCCGCTAAATTTAGCTCCCCAATCGACTTGAGCGCCTCCATACTTGTTTAACCACCTTCTGAAGGCTACCACAGGGGCATCTGCTTTTGTGGGAACATAACACGATTTATGCCAATTCAGAGGGCCAATATCCATCAGCCTGTGTTCCTGATAGAGCAACATTATCGAGTGATTAAATTTCATCGACATCTTTCCCAAACACGATTGTTGATAATGAAGAAATTGTTAAACAATCCAATTAGAAACTCGAAGATCATGATTAAGATCTGATCAGTATTCTTTCAGCAGCTATTGTGAAGAACTTGATGAATTGCAGTAGAACAAAGTTTAACCTGCGAATGAGAAAGAGCTTATTGTGTTCACCTCTAAATGAAGAAGATGGAGATCTGAATCTATAACTAAGTTTATTCCCATATGAAATATCCAACGTGGAAAAACTCGGTCTATCCAGACTGCAAAGTTTCTAGGAGTTGCAAAGATCAATCTGCTATTACCCGGACTGACAGGAACACAGTAGAAAATAAGAAATGATCTTTTGTGCGGGGGAACAGCTGGTAATAGCTCCTGCATGAAAGAAAACACATATTGCTAGAAAAATGCAGAGAAACTACAATAGTTGCAACTGTATGTGAAAGATATGTCAGCTATTTACGTCGTTTGTTCCTGGAGTGAAGAAGCCATAGTAGAGACATGGTGCGATGAAGAAATTCTCCCCAGAAGTTTTCTTCGCAGCGAACCCACTTATGTCTAGTTTCTGAATATTTATTTCGAGGGGCCTGCCTCCTTCCCTGTCAGCCTTCAAAGTGCAGGACACCTGCTGTTAGTCATGAGAAATTCATGAAAGGCATCATCTTCAAAGCAAATCTAGCATAGAGCTACTTATCTCTCTGGTGTTTCTGGAATTCCCATTATGCCATAATGTGCATATGGAAGATGAGCAGTGTCCATGAGATTTTCAATCAGAATTTCATACCTGAAGAAGTCAATGTGACAATTAACTACATCATGAAGGTGAGTCCAAGTTTGTGCTTTCGATATATAACAATTTACTCCCTCCTTCCCAACAAATTTTGGGTCTAGTTTGACCCAATACATAGTTTTAGACGACATCTGAAAAAGTGTAAGCTTTTGGCTCCTAGAGTAACAATCAGCAGCTGGGTATATTATCCCGAAAAAATTAGTTGAAATGGCAGGAAGAAACATTAGCATACCCGTACGGTATGTCCCTGCAGATCATCGAATTTGTGTATGATGGATCATCAAGTTCTGGGATGTAGTGAGGCTTCTTCTTTGAATATATGTTTTTATACTGTGGATCCACATTCGGCCAGAACCAAAGAATGCCATTTGTCACACAGCTGGGGTAAACAGCTACACAAGCTTTCTTGGAAGTTTGAACCTGCAGAATTAGTAGACATTTGGGTACTCCTCGTGACAAAGAATGTGTTGTTGGTTGTATTTAGAAGGTCATTCCTTCAAGCAGAAACTATGAAGAAATAGGTCATTTAAGTCACTTAGTTCCATAGCAGTTTCTTACCATTTTATATGATGAGGATACAGTCACCATGAGGTTACATTTTCTCGGCTTTCTCCCAGCAATATATGAAGAGTTACCATGCAATTACTACTCTGATCTGAAATGCTATTTCCACCAAATATTTCTTCAATTTGAGCTATAAAGTTTGTTAAGCTAAACTAAAATTTTATCCTATGATTTTCTAGTTTATTTCATTTGTTATTTTCACTTATTTCAAGTTTATATGCGCTTATTTTGACTCGGAACATCCAATCACTTAGACCCAATATAATTTACTCAAACTGCAAGTTGAAGAATGCGTCAAAGTAAATTTTCAGATTCAAGCACCAAATTAACCAGAGAACAAGGATCACTAAATTTAGAACCACCAACTGTCATAAGGATTATTATTTACCGGAGGGCCGTCCCTTGGTGCTTGAGGAATGAGTTTGCAGTCACCAGAGCCACCAAAGCACCAACCATGGTACACACACTGCAACCTGCCCCATTGATCAATCCTCCCTTCAGACAATGGAGCCAATCTGTGAGGACAACTGTCATCAAACACTCTCCATTCATTCTCGTTCTTATCCCACCAAATCACTATATCCATCCCCATAACTTTCTTTCCATGTGGCCTTCTCTTGTCAAGATCACATATTGGCAACACAGGATACCAATGTGCATACCAATCAAACTTTTCCTCTTTCTCTTCTGATTCAATTTCTTGATAAGTTTGTAAAGGTTCCTCAGTTGATGGGGCAGTAGAAGAGGTGGAAGTGAAAACCTTGAAATTTACTTTCTTTCTTTGTACTATGGGTAGACATTTAGTTATTTGTTGAGTTGATGGAATGTGCAAAATTGTTTTTCCAAATTTTTTTCTGGAATTTCTTGTTGAGATCAGTGGGCAGTGAAAGGATGGAGAAGAGGAGGAAACCTTCAGAGCTTCCATGGCTGATAGTTTGTTTTGCTACTTAACACTAGTATTAGTGTGCAAATTCAAGGGAGATCAATCCAAATTTATATGGAAAGACAATGACATGCACAACAAATTATTTGTGTGTGGGTGGAATAGAAGAGATTACTATCATTGAGGCTTAAGTAATTACCATTGACACACAAGTTGTTGATTCTTTAATGGTTTACTTAATTTATTAAGTTTTTTTATTATCTATGTAATTTTGGAAAAATAGGGGTGTTCGCGTTTTGAGATGATTTTGAGGGGAAAAAAAATCAATTCAAATTATATAATGTAAATTGGATATATTTGGATCAATTAGATTTTTATTGTAAATTCGATCCAATCCAATTCATTTTAAATCGATTTGAATTAAATTGGTTAATTCAATTTTTCAATTTAAATTTTTAATTAAAATATTTAACAAGTTACTATCGATAACTAAACTAATTTAATCAATTAATTTGTAAATTTTATTTAGCTATCATATTACATTAATCTTGTGGAATTAAATTAAATTATGTAAGAACACACAACTACAAAGTTATAAGTTCACAACAATTATTTCTATGTATTTGATTTTTGAAAGTAAAAAAATTTCAGGTTTAATTTATTTTAATTTATTTTTGTAGAATATAAATTTTTATTCATTTTAGATTTGATCGATTTTTGAGATTAAAGTCGAAAATTGATCCAATTCGATCAATTTTAAAAAATAAATATAATTTAATTAAAATTTTCAATTTTAATTGATTTTTAATTTTTTAAATTAAATTTGAACACCCATATAAAAAAGTTTGAATAAAATGTCTATTTATGTTAATTTCTATCAAGAAGATAATATGGTAATGGCCACTGCATATTGTCATGCTACTGTTTGTCAGAGACTTTTTGTTAGACTTTAATGCCCTCTGCGTTGTCATTCACTGATGCTGTTCCTTGTCAAAATAAAGTGGGTGGGAAGAGAACATCAAGACCTACCACCTCATGGGCCACCACCCTGGTTGGTGGCTGTAGGTGTGTGTACTTCTGCATGGCCCCACAGGAATGACAATAAAGTCAAACAAAATTCAAACTCAAATTCAATTTATTCCGAATATAATAAAAATTTATAATAATTTAATAAGATACAAAGCGAAGAATTATAATGCATGACAAGATATGGGATGAGCCCAACTCGCCCTATTGGCATCCATAAATCCGATTTCATGTCTCCTAGTTGGGGTCTCAAAATATTGCAACTCTTTTTAACATAAAGTAACACAATGCAAAATAGTGCTAAAACTAATGGTGAAAGCAAGAAGATGTTATCTAATAAAACCATTCTATTGCACCAAACAGAATCATCAATATGTGTTTCTGTGTTAGGAAAAAAGACAAATAAAAAAAAAGGGATAATCATATTTATCCCACAAAGTTCCAAGAATGTGTTGTTCTTGTGTTTATCTCAGAATATCAACCAGAATGTTTATAGCAAGTGACAATAATATTCTGTACAAGCAAGCAAGCCTTAGCGGGAGGCATGATCATAGCCATGGTAATGGAATGTTCTGTAGATGAAATGCGACAGCCATTGTGAAGCCACAAAGCACAGTACAGCCATGGAAACCAGACTATATCTTGCAGCTATGGAGATCATACCCTGTTTGGTTGCTGCAACTATTCCAACTGAAGAAATGGAAACAACCCGCAAAACGATCTCAAGGGCCTGGAGCCGTTTGTACACAAGACTGCAACTGCTACAATTCACCGTATGTGTCCAGTACCTGAAACCATTTAGAACATTTCGTCTTTTAACAACACTTGTGGTCCATAGTTTTGAGTTGAATCATCGAATAGTGCTTCTTTTGTGTTTTGTGAGTTTGAGAAGGCAAAGAAAAGCTAGAGAGAAGACGGGGCTTGTTTGATTTACCTGTCAAATAGCTGGTCCCTAGGAGGAGTGGGCGGCAGTTGTCCACTAAATTTAGTTCCCCAGTTGACTTGAGTGCCGCCATACTTGTTTAACCACCTTCTGAAGGATATCACTGCAGCATCTGATTTTGTGGGAACATAACAAGATTTATGCCAATTCAGAGGGCCAATATCCATCTGTTTGCGTTCCTGATAGAGTAACATAATTGAGTGATTAGATCTCACGTACATCTTTCCCAAGAATGATTGCTGATAATGAAGAAATGTTAAATAATCCAATTAAAAACTCAATGATCATAAGATCTGATCAGTACTCTTTGAGCAGTTATTGTGAAAAACTTGAGGAATTGCGGCAACTTGGGGTACAAAACTAACGAGATCAATCAAACAGTAATACAAAAATTAACTTGAGGAAAGAGTTTGTTATGTTCACCTCCCCGTGAAGAAGATGGAGATCAGAATCTATAACTAAGTTCATTGTCTTATGGAACATCCAACGTGGTAAAACTCTTTCTATCCAGACTGCAAAGTTTCTACGGTATACAATGATCAATCTGCTCTTACCAGGGCTGACAGGGACACAGTAGAAAACAATGAATGATTTTTTGTTGGGGGGAACAGCTGGAAATAGCTCCTGCATGAAAGAAACACATACTGCTAGAAAAATGTATAGAAACTACAAATATTGTTACTTAAGGAAGTTATGTCAGCTATTTACATCGTTGGGTCCTGGACTGAGAACGTGACAGTAGATACAAGGTGGAATGAAGAAGTTCTCCCCATAAGCTTTCTTTGCAGTGAAGCCATTTATGTGAAGTTTCTGAATACTCATTTCCAGCGGTCTGCCTCCTTCAGTATCAGCCTTCAAAGTGCAGGACATCTGCTGTTAGCCATGTGGAACTTCATAAAAGATAATAGGTGAGAAGCAAATCATAGCATAGTTCTACTTATCTCTCTGGTGTTTCTGGAGTTCTCAATATGCCATAATGTGCATATGGAAGATGAGCAGGGTCCATAATATTTTCAATCAGAACTTCATACCTGAAAACGTCAATTCAGCAATTAACTACAACATGAAGTTTAGTCCTAGTTTCACTTTTGACATAGAACGATTTATAGTTTTAGATGAGAGTTGAAAAAGTACAAGCTTTTAGCTGCTCGCGTGATAGCTAAGGATATTATCCAGACTGAATTAGTAGAAATGGCATAAAGAAAGATTAGCTACCCGTATGGTACGTCCCTACATATCATCAAATTGGTGTATGATGGATCATCAAGTTCTGGGATATAGTGAGGCTTTTTCTCTGAATATATGTCTTTAAACTGTGGATCTGAATTTGGCCAGAACCAAAGAAGGCCATTTGTCACACAGCTGGGATAAACAGCTACACAAGCTTTCTTGGAAGTGTGAACCTGCAGGATAAGGAAATTCAACACAAAAAGGTCATTGAGATGGTCCCCATGACAAAGAATGTCTTGTTGCCTGTGGTTAGAAAGTCATTCATACAAGCAGAAACTATGAAACAATAGCTCATTTAAGTCACTTAATTCCATAACAGTTCTAGCCTTCTATATGACGAGAATGGAGTCACCACGAAAAGTGAAATGAGTTATAGTTTCATTTACAGTTTCTCAGCTTTCTCCCAGCATCTATGTAGAGATATAATGAAATTACTACTCTGATATCAAATGCTATTTCCACCAAATAGGGGCATGCTCTCAATAAATATAGGTTAAAACATTTTCATTTTCTTCAACACGAGCTATAAGAGGTGGTTAAACTAAACTTAGAACCACTGACTGTCTTAAGGGATTGCTATTTACCGGAGGGCCATTCCTTGGTGCTTGAGGAATGAATTTGCAGTCACCAGAGCCACTAAAGCACCAACCATGGTATGCACACTGCAACCTGCCCCATTGATCAATCCTCCCTTCAGACAATGGAGCCAATCTGTGAGGACAACTATCATCAAAAACTTTCCATTCATTCTCAATCCTATCCCACCAAATCACTATATCCATCCCCATAACTTTCTTTCCATGTGGTCTTCTCTTGTCAAGATCACAAATGGGCACCAAAGGATACCAATGTGCATACCAGTTAAACTTTTCCTCTTTCTCTTCTGATTTAATATCTTGATAAGGTGGTAAAGGTTCCTTAGTTGATGGGGCAGCAGAAGAGATGGAAGTAAAAACCTTGTTATTTACTTTCTTGCCGTGTATTGTGAGGAGACATGTCGTTATTGGTCTAGTTGATGGAATGTCCAAAATGTTTTTTCGGGCTATGTTTCTCGGATTTCTTGTTGAGATGAGTGGGCAGTGAAAAGATGGAAAAGAGGAAACTCTGAGAGCTTCCATGGCCGACAGTTTGTTTTGCTACTTAGTGTTGATATCCGTGTGCAAGTTTAAGGGAGAAAATCTGAATTCATATAGAAAGACAATTACATGCAGAGCAGATTCTTCTGTGCATGCAAGAGATTACTATCATATGAAGACTATGCCGTGAGCAATTACTATTGGCATACAAGAAGTTGATTCTTGAATGATTTACTTAATTAGAAACTTATATCCAAGTTATATAGGAAAAGGTTGGGTAGAATGTCTAATTATGTAAATTCTAATATGAAGATAATAGTTACTAGTTTTTTCTGTTGGAGATTTAGTCGGGTGAAAAAAAAATTTGTTCTAGATTCCAACACTTTGTCCTTGGGATTATTAAAAGAAAAAAAAATGCCTTTTCTATATAGATAATAGTGACAAAGTGTTTTTCTATCGGAGATTCAGTCACATAAAAAAAAAAAAATTGTTCTGAATTCCACCGTATTTTCCTTGGAATTATCGAAAGAACAAAAAAATATCTTTTCTATGAAGATAATAATAACAAATTGCTCTTTTGTCAAAGATTCAATCTCGTAAAATAAATTTTTGTCCTAAATTCCAGTACATTTTCCTTGGGATTATCAAAAGAACAAAAAATGTGTTTTTTATAGGCGTATTATTCTTAGAATTTCTAGTTCACGTTTTCAATTTAACATAATAGGTGGTGGTGGTGGTGCGTGTACTTTTGCATGACCACGATTCGATGTCTTCAAACTGGGAGCTCAAAATATTGCAACTTTGTTTAATGTACAGTAAAACACTAATGTCCTGAGCACCTGTGAAAGCAAGAAGATGTTGTTTCATGACGCCATTCTGTTGCACCAAACAGAATCAACAATATGATTTTCTGTGTTAGAAAAAAACAACCAAAAAACATATATATAGCACAAAGTTCCAAGAATGTATTGTTCTTGTGTTCATCGTAAATATCATCCAAAATGTTTATAGCAAGTGTCAACATTATTCTGTACAAGCAAACAAGCCTCAGCGGAAGCCATGGTCGTAGTCATGGTAATGGAATGTTTTGTAGATGAAATGTGACAGCCATTTTGAAGCCACGAAGCATAGCACAGCCATGGAAACCAGACTATATCTTGCAGCAACGGAAATCATACCCTGTTTGGCAGCTGCAACTATTCCAATTGAAGAAATGGAGATAACCTGCAAAACAATCTCAAGCGCCTGGAGCCCTTTATGTGCAAGACTGCAACTGCTACAAGTCACTGTATGTGTCCAGTACCTGAAACCATTTAAAACATTTTGTCTTTTAACAACATTCCCAATCCAAAGTTGTGGAGTTTAATCATAGAATAGAAATTCTTTTGTATTTTGTAATAAAGCTACATTCATGAGATAACATTTACTTATTACATGATTTTGAGAAGGCAAAAAAAATGCTTGAGGAAAGATGGAAATTGTATGATTTACCTGTCAAATAGTTGCTCCCTAGGAGGAGTGGGTGGCAGTAGTCCGCTAAATTTATTTCCCCAATCAACTTGAGTTCCTCCATACTTGTTTAACCACCTTCTGAAGGCTACCACAAGGGCATCTGCCTTTGTAGGGACATAGCAAGATTTATGCCAATTGAGAGAGCCAACCTCCATCAGCTTGCGTTCCTAATAGAAGTAACATTTTTGAGTGATTAAATATAATATACATCTTTCCCAAGCATGATATGCTGATCTGATGATATCTAAAGTGAGACTTCTTGTTCAGCAGTAAGAAATTTAGTGCCTATGTCATATTATCTTCCAGAAGCCTTCTCAAACCTACCAAGTCATCAAAATGATTTAGTTATATTAAATACTCATAGGCATAGAGATAGAAACACCTCATCGCTCAAGGGAAGAGTACCGCCAAAGGTGATCAAGTTTTTTGCGCAGTTTTCATGAGATCCTCAACACTTTACTTGAATTTTAGAAAGGATATAAGAAATTGCTCTGGATAAATATGTCATTCTTCATAGTATAGACTGCCCTAACTAGATAACGGGCTTTAAGTGAAAAAACAAATGGCTTCTCTTGTCGCCAAAATTAAGTGGCATCAAGGAAATGTGGAACCAGATTGATTACCAGAAACAGAAGGACATGCAGCAATTTGGAATACAAATTAACAAGATCAATTAAGCAGTAATACAAAATTTATTCTGCAAAAAGGAAAGAGCTTATGCTCACCTCCACGTGAAGAAGATAGAGATCTGAATCTAGAATTAAGTTTTGTCCAATATGAAATATCCATCGTGGAAAAATTCGTTCAATCCAGACTGCAAAGTTTCTAGGAGACGCAAAGATCAATCTGCTATTACCCGGACTGACTGGAATACAGTAGAAAATAAGAAGCGCTCTTTTATCGGAGGGAACAGGTGGTAATATCTCCTGCATGAAAGAAAAAACATATTGCTAAAAAATGCAGAGAAACAACAAAAAGTGGTTCTTAAGTAATTAGAACTATATACAATAAAAATGTCAGCAATTTACGTCTTTGGTCCCGGCCAGTGATGTCTTGTTCTTGCTTTGACCCCCTCCTGGACTGAAAAAACCATAGTAGAGACAAGGTGGAATGAAAAAGTTCTCCCCAAATATTTGCTTTGCAGTGAACCCGTTTATATCTATTTTCTGTACATTTATTTCAAGCGGTCTGCCGCCTTCCCTATCGGCCTTCAAAGTGCAGGACACTTACTGTTAGCCATGTGGAATTTATAAAAAATAATATGTCAGATGCAAGCTTGTGCAGATTTACTTATCTCTCTGGAACTTTTGCAGTTCTCATTATGCCATAATGTGCATATGGAACATGTGCAGGGTCCATAAGATTTTCAATCAGAACTTCATACCTGAACAAGCCAATGTAGCAATTAATTACAACATGAAGGTGAGTCCCAATTTCAACTTTTGATATATAAAAACTTAGTCCCCCATCCCAGAATTTTGGGACTAGCTTAACCAACACAAAATTTTAAACAAGAGTTGAATATGTATTTAAGTTTTGTGCTTTTACACCATTACCCTTAAATGTAGTGATTGGAAGTTAGTAGTGTACTATTATTACTTTAATTGAGAGGGTATTTTGAAAAACAAAAATTCCATTTTAGGAAATGGAGTTTTATCTTGAGAAGTCCTGTGATAAATATGAGACAGAGGAAGTAGTAATTTATCTTTAATGATGTCATGATAAGTTCTTAGCCATTAACAATATATTAGTTGTAATAACAAGAGGTACAGCTCACATAGAGTGTATAACCAGAGTTATGCTCTCTTTTTTCCCCTATTCCTTTGACATTAGTGCTGTCTTGAGGAACAGGAATATTATATTGGATAGCTTCAACTTACCTAAAAGTAGGTAGCATGCAAACCAAGCAGTTTCCATTAAACAAGCTTTTTAGTTTTTTCATTTCTAATGTTTATTCCAAATCAAAGCAGAGTGGTTTTCCTTTACAATCAGCAGCTGAGTATATTATTCAGAAGGATTTAATAGAAATTAAAAAAAGAAAGATTAGCATACCCGTATGATATGTCCCTGCATATCATCGAATTGGTGAATGACGGGTCATCAAGTTCTGGGATATAGTGAGGCTTTTTCCTTGAGTATATGTCTTTATGCTGTGGACCTGAATTTGGCCAGAACCAAAGAATGCCATTTTGCACACAACTGGGATAAACAGCTACGCACGCTTTCTTGGAAGTGTGAATCTGCAGAATCAGTGGAATTCAATATTCTCAACGTTCAGTGTTCCATATTTTTAAATATAAAGTTACCACTACCCTTGAGCTAGGAGTTCAACCAACCACACAAACAGGCAGAAAGACACATGTCAAGGACTACTTAAACTTTCAGCAACAGAAGCTTCAATTTTTGAGCACTCCTAAACAATCATACACACATGTGGGGGACAAATAATTTTCTCAGGAACTCTTTAAGTTGACAGGTAATGGAGCTTCAAATTCTTGGGGGTACTTCTTCAAATACAAAATATCATTGAGGTAGTCCTCAAAATCAAGAAATCTCATTGTTTGTAGTTAGAAAGTCAGCTTTCTTTATCATGAGAATAGAGTCAACATGAAACGTGAAATGGGCTACATCTTTCTTTACAGTTTCTCAGCTTTCTCCCTGCATCTATCATCAAAATATTACTATCCTGATTTCAAATGCTATTTCCAGTAAACAGGGGCATGCTCTGAAGAAATATGGCTTAGAAAGATGTCTAATTCCTTCAATGTGAGCTATAAAATGTGCTTAGAACTAAAATGGACTAGGATTTCATGGCACATGTCATTTCAGGAACAAAACCAATTACTGTCATCAGGACCCTGTGTTGCTTGGCATCCCTTCAAACTTCATCAGACACCAAATGCAGGCAGGCTACAAACTGGTCGTAAAGTCATTCTAACATCAAATAAGATTAGCATCTCATTCTTGTTGGGGCACATGCTGATCAGAATTTTGTGTTGCATCTGGAAAAGATTTATCCTATGACTTTCTAGTTGTTTTTCTCTGTTATTGTCACCAATCTCATATCTAGGGGCCTATTCTGACTCGAAACATATGCGACCACTTTTAATGGAAAATTAGAGTCAATATCATTTGCTCAACTTGCAAGTCGAGGAATGCATCAAAATTAGTTAAAAGATCAATCACCAAATCAACAAGAGAATAAGGATCATCAAACTTAGAACCACTGACAGTTAAGAGAAATTATTATTTACCGGAGGGCCATCCCGCGGTGCTTGAGGAATGAATTTGCAGTCACCAGAGCCACCAAAGCACCAACCATGGTACACACACTGCAACCTGCCCCAATGATCAATCCTCCCTTCAGACAATGGAGCCAATCTGTGAGGACAACTGTCATCAAACACTTTCCATTCATTCTCATTCTTATCCCACCAAATCACTATATCCATCCCCATAACTTTCTTTCCATGTGGCCTTCTCTTGTCAAGATCACATATTGGCAACACAGGATACCAATGTGCATACCAATCAAACTTTTCCTCTTTCCTTCCTGGTTCAATCTCATCATCAGGCGAGAAAGACTCCTCAGTTGACGGGGCAGTCGGAGAAATGGCAGTGAAAATCTTGAAATTCGCTTTCTTGCTGTGAATTATGGAGAGAGGCGTGGTTATCTGTTGAGTTGATGGAATGTGCAAGATGGGTTTTTCAAATATGTTTTTGGGATTTCTTGTTGAGATCAATGATCGGGGAAAAGATGGAAAGGCTGAAGCTTTCAGAGCTTCCATGGCTGACAAATTTAAGGAAGATAAAATCCAAAGATGAATTTTATATGGAAAAATTACATGCAGAGAGTAGTAACTCCTTTGTGGATAGGATGGAAGAGGTTATTATCTTGTGAAGATTGTGGCTTCGAACAAACCAGCAAAGCTTTGTCTGATTTCTTCAATTCTTCTGGATTGACATTTGACAGCTAACTTCTTCATTGTTGATAATAATTAATTGTGCATTTAATCTCTTTGGAGTAAGTTGATTAGCTTAAAATTTTTGAATAAACTGAGCTATATTTATATAATAAGTTTTAATTTACGTATAAATAATTGAATCTAGCAAATTCACACGAGTGTATAAATAAAATAAAATAAAATAAAAATTAAACTTATAATATATGATTTTATTTTATGTATATTGTTAATATTATTAATATATACATATTATTAACTTGTAATGATTTATAATTATTGTTTCTTTATAATAGTTTATAATGTTTATTGCGAATTATCTGATTATTGAATTTATATTATTTTATTAAATTAAAATTTTTAAATTTTAATTCGAGCTCGTGCTTGCATTGTTCAAAGCTTAATTGAAAAATAAAATTAATTGAATCGAACTCAATTTTTCAATGAATGAGAGTCAAACTTAAAAAAATCGACTTAACTGAATTTTAAGATTTTTTTTCCAAATTCGACTTGAGAATTTTTCACAAACTCAGACTTAATTACTCCTATAGCTTCGAGGGTTGGCATGACTCCCTTGGTCTAGGGTTGCAGACCCCAATTCCATGTCTTGAAATGGGGCTCAAGCTTGACAACATTGGAACATTACAACATTACAACCTTATTTAATGTACAGTAAAACACAGCAAAATAGTTCAAGAAAGAGGGTGATGATTCAAAATGAAAATACTGACAATTCTTTTAGCTGAAATTAGAGATGTTGTCTACACAGATGAGAATACATCCAAGAATTCTATCTGGTAAAAGTTGAGAACTCTGAAACAGAAAGCACCATCCCTTAAATAAAATCATGAGGGGTTTGGAGCCAAACAGAGTTAGAACTCACTCTCTACAACACAGCAAATGTCAGTAGTTTCTCCACCAGCATTCTCCCTTTATTCTGTCACGGCTTCTCTGTCGATCATACTCTCATGCCTAAGAGCTAAACGAGATGGAGGCCGGTCTACTGAAAGTGTTCCTTCCAGCACCTTCACCACTTCACCTATCGAAGGTCTCAAAAACGGCTGATTTTGCATGCACCAGAACGAAATTCTTGCAATCCTTTCTATTGCATCCAAACTATCGCTGTCCACGAATTTCTGTTCTTGATTTACCTGGTCAAGTATTTGCTGAATAGTTACTCCTAGGACCTCCCTCTTGCATGTAATAATCTGCAGGAACATCTGTCCTAACATGTATATGTCTCGTTCTGATGGAGACTCAGAGGAAGAAGCCGCCTGTTTCATGTCCTGAAGTCCAAAATCTGTCAGCTTAGGGACCAAGTTTTCATCAAGCAACACATTTTCTAGCTTCAAATTGCCATGAGTTATGCACTTTTGGCATTCTGAGTGCAGATAAGCTAAGGCACGCGCCACCCCAAGAGCAATATCGAGTTTTTGCTGCCACATTTGCTCTTTATGGTCAAAAAGCCACTTGTACAACGAGCCATTTGGGACATACTCGTATAGTAAAAGCTTGTTTCCTGATTCAAAACAAAAACCTTTTACAGACACAAGATTCCGATGATGCGTCCCACTCAATGTAGAAACTGTAACTCGAAACTCCTTCTCTGATACAACCACATCCTTCAAAACTTTGGCAACTATAGGTGTTTTGTTTGGAAGCGTGCCTCTGAAAACTGACGTCCCTAGCTGATTTGCAAAATTGTTTGTCAGTTCTTTTATTTCCTCATAAGACAATCTGATTAGTACGCTATAATGTGGGTTCATTTGAGCATCCTTCCCAAAAGGAATCCTTGTCTGAACCTTGATTTTTCGTCTATGGTATAGAAGCCAAAACACGAGAATCTGAACACTCAAAATCGCCAACACTGTTAGTAAAACAATCAGTGCTATAGCTCCAATTAACCTTTTGCTGCTTCCCCTTTGCCCACCAGATGTGGATATTGGCTCAGCATTGCCATGCCGGTTAGCACCTTGAGCTACAGCAGCTTGTGGAACTGAGCAAACTTTCAAGAAAGAAACAGCATGGATATAAGGAGTTTTATATCCACTAACAAAGCTCGTCCGTTTTATAGTGCATCGGCCTGAACCATCATTCATCGAAGTTGCAGCGATGCAAGTACTGTCATTGGAGCAAAAGTCTTTGCAAGCTGTCTCACTCAACAAAATCTCAACATCATGTGAAGGATAAAGACCGTAAAGAACAGTTTGTTTCATCGCCCACATGCTCGCATGCATCCTGCAATTTCCCAAATCCACCATTTTCTTACATCCTGAACCAGCAGAATCCACCGGAGAACTACTGATTCCCCATTCTAAGGAATCAGAGTACAAACAATCGCACACGGGACCTGAGGAGTTATACCCACAAACACTATATAAACCACAGGATGCAAATACTTCACACTGATCCTGGACTGCTTGCCATACTGCTTTCCAAATATGACTAGCATTGTCCCATGAGTAAATTCTCAGATTTCCGTCTCTGTCAATCCTAAGGTGTCTCAAAGTCACAGAAAGATCTCCAAAATCCCTTGATGAAACAGACCAGACAACATTGTTATGATCATCATACAGTCCCAAAACACCACTAGAATCAAACCTTGCTGTCTTGGAGCTAAAGTGACTCCTCCAATAGGTCACATTGTGTTCCCACACAAGCGCAAGTTCACCTGTCTGGCTAATCAACAAATTATAGTAACTTGAGATTGATCTTGTTGAAGGGGCTCTAAGGCTCTGAGGGTGATGTAGCGACTGGCCTGGGAGCAAAGTGTTCGTGGGACTGCCAAAGCTTTCCCAAAGCACTTCATCTTTGCCACCCAAAAGAACCAAGTTTCCATTGTCCAAAAGACTAGCTTTTTGAACACCCAAAGTGGATGTATTACTACTCCACAGAATAATTCCACTTGGGTTATTCATCAAGACTAGCCTCCCATCCATGGCAAGCCCAAATGTGGAGTTCAGAGAGACCCTAAGACCCCCACCAACAGTCCAAACAGGCAAGTTTGCAGCTTTACCCCCTAAGTTATACTTAATGCCAGCCACATATTCATCAACATCGTCACCATCTATCTCCAAGAAACCAAATGCAAAAATCCGATTTTCAGACACCCAATTTTTATCTCTATCAAAAGCATTAACCTCAAAACCAAGAGGCACAGAAACCATGGTAAAATCATCACAAAATCCTCCAGAAAAAACAGAACAGAAAAACATTAGCATAATCAAACAACATTTTGTCAATCTCTTACCATCAAAATTCTTGACATACAGCCCAGAAAGCAGCCAAGAAACACACATTTCAGCCGCCAGAAGCAGGTAAACAAAACGAGAAAGGAAAAAAGAAAAAATCTTCACAAGTTTATCAGAAGCATGAAGCAGGATTTAACAAAAGAAATCTGAGGTGAATATGTAGAAAAAGATTAAAAGGGCGTGAGTATATTTCCGGGTAGAGCCCCTTCTCTTGAGAAAGTCACAGGAAAGGAGCAAAAAAAGTGAAAAAAATTGAATCTTGAATGGTACAAGATTTGTAATAATGGGAGAGCAGAAAGGAAACAAGATTCAAATACTTTATGAGAAAACCAAGATTCGCATAGGCTGAGTTTGTTCCCACTAACAACAGTGAGAAACCAATCTCTACTTTTCATGTGATATTTATATTTTCTGGGATTAAGAACATCCTCAGCATGCTGTTCTAAAATATTAATATTCCTATGTGAAATACAAAGCATTTGATAATGCCCATCTGATTTTCTTATCAAGAAACATAGCACATACAAAATTTTACGTAAGTATTCGCTATTTGTAAGTCCACATGTATGGTCAAAATTCAACATTATTGAAGCTTAAGGTCCAATAAAGATTGTATTAGGTAACTAATACGATAATTAAGTTCGATAGGTATCGATATTATAATAATCTACGAAATCGATATTATAATAATGTATGAAAGCAAAAAATTCAAGGTAAAAAAAATCTTCAAATTTGTAAATTGGTGTTAATCATTGTTTAAAGATATTTGAAAATTAATTTTTGAATAAAAGCATTTCTTATTGATTAATTGTGAATTGAGTCATGAAATTTGTCAAATTAAGTTTTAAGTATAACTCAAAAATATATAATACTTGCCATCAACATTTTGAGGCAATCTAACTAAATTTATTTTAAAGAGTTTGTAAAATTTTATTTTTTACAAAAAAAAAATTAAGTGTTCTAAAAATCAACTATTTGATAAAAATAAATGGTAGAAAGAAATCCTCCCTACTAGTGGTATTGAACACAAAATTATGTTTACTTATAAAAAAAATTTATAAGTTTCTATTATTTTTTTTCTGGATCGTACTAATTCTTCTCCTATAATTTCTATTACTGATCATATTGTAAATTTTATATTATTTTATAATGCATTTTAAAAAATTTATAAATTCACCCAAAATTTTCTTAATATAAAAAAAATTCTTATTAGAGTTGTTGGCAGCTACCCACCACTTAAAATAATCAATCTTGAAAGTCCATGGTCCTATTTTAGGGCAATCCAAGTCATAAACTCATAATTATATCATCTCATGACAAATAAAAGGACCATTGCATGTTGAAAGAGCATAGGAGTAAGAATTAAATATTGGGACCCATAGATCAAGACCTCAAAAAGGCATCATTATTTTTCCCCTTAGCTATGGTACTGCAATACCCCACAACTTATAACTCAAAACTATTCCTTTTATTTCTCAAGTCAAATTTTTGCCCCCAATTTTGATTTTTGAGAGCCCAATCCCATAAGAAAACAAGAAATCTTGAGTAATTTGCACTGAAAAAATGGTTAATAATTCACAAGGGGTCCAAGCCCTACTGGAAGCTATAAAAGAAGGGCAAATGGCTTATGATACAAAAAGTACAACAGTAAAAGTATCTTGAGGGGAATCCAATGAATTAAATTTAATTTTAATTTATAATTTATTTTTTTAATTCAAAACACACACAAAAGGAGTTAAGGATGGGAATTGGATTTGGGTATTGCGGTATCCAATTCGATCCTATCAAGTACTTTCGTATGAAATAAGTATTTTTAGTATTTCAATTGAATTAGGTATTTATAAGGGTATTCGAAAATTTTCAAGTGGCATATCAAGTAGTGCACTTGGGTACCCAATACCTTATTGAGTAACCCCATTTTTACTTTAAAAAAAAAAAACTAATTTTACATTTATACTAACAAAAAATAATACACCATTGCACACTTACATTTGCAAATTTGAAGGAACTAAATCTTTGAAGTGCTACGGTCTAATGCCTATGTTATTGTTTTGTATTTGTTGTAAGACTTTAGGTATTGAATATTTGATTTGATTTATTATGTATTTGGATGATAATTATTTTCTTTGAAAACTTTGTTGGTTTTATTTTGAAATTTGTTCAAATGTTTGAATTTAATCATTTAATGCTTTTGTAAGTTGTAACTTGTAATGAAATATTATTGTGATATTATGAAATATGAAGTTGAATAGTAAATTTATGATGAATAGAGGATGATAATGATATTGACAAAATATTATTATTAATATATGATGTATAAATGTCTATATTTAAGTTTTAAAATTACATATTATGTGAGATTTAAAATTTTTGAACAATAAAATGCAATGAAATCAATTGATTCACGACGAAAATAATTAATTAATTAATTTAATTTAATTTTTATCTATTAGAAAAATATTTTTAAAAAAATAGTGAGATATTTTGAAATTACCATCATGGGTACCCAATCCTAAAGGGGTACCCAATGAAGTACCCCATCGAGTGGGAATTGCTAATCGGGTATCGATAAATGATATCCAAGCCTTCGAATACCTACAAAGGATACCCCATCCCCCACCCACCCCTGAAGGAGTGGTCTTTGGGAACAGGCTTCTCTTTTAAGATTTCATCTGGAATTTAGGTTTTTGGTTGTATGCCAATGAACAAGCCCTACTTCTACAATGCCCCTTTTATGACCACTTGCTTCTAGTGGCTATCATCTGTGCCTCCAATTTAATTCTATGCAGATAAGAATTTTTGAGAGAGAGAATAAAAACAAAAATTAATTATGGATTAAGATAAGTATGCAGTGATCCATAAAGTTGAATTGGGGCAACCAAAATGTCATCTATAGGCCACATACATTAGTCTAATTGAACTTCATTGCCTATAATTAGCCCACCAACCTGCATAAGCCCACTTAGATATATTAACTATTAATTTCAAGATTAATTTTTTTTATAGTATAGCTCTTTCTTAATATGTTTTTAAGGGATGTGCTTAAAATAACTTTATTTTTATCTTTTAGTTTTCAAAACTACTGTTTATAATCTACATACACTACTTTATTTGTTTATCATAATTTTTTTATTTTTTTTATGTAAAATTTTAAATATATATAAATTATCGAACAAATAAATTCCACGTTGGGGAACAAACCTTAAAATTATTAAAGATATAATATGTCCTAAGTAGACATAATAATTTGAAGATTAGTTTTCAAATTGCAATAAGTGCCCCCACTTTTTCTTTCTGTCCAATCAACACCTCATTGCTGAGGGAGAAAATATGAAAGGGACAGCCTTAAGTAAAATAAAGAAAAATTAATGATTATTAGTAATGTGTAACCTAATTTTCTTGTCCTAGAAATTCCTTTTGCTCTATCAAGAAGAAAAATTAGGGCTATGTTTAGTTACATTTTGCCAAAATAAATATATAAGTCAATTTTTGTCAAAATAATAAACACTAACTTCCAAAATACTCTTTCAGATTAGTTGGCTTATTACCAAAAATTTCATGTACATATATATACATATCATAATATTTTATCATTATTTTACATTTAAAAAATCATATCCAATCATCACATATGCATATTATATATTTTATTATTATTTTTATAATAAATAATGTTATTCAATTCTATTTTTACTCAAAAAAATTCAATAAAAAGGCATTAATTTGATTATTATAGTAGAAATTGTCTCATTCCAAAACATAAACAAACATACCAAAACTTTCTAAAATAATTTTCTAATTATTCCCAAAATATAAACAAACATACATTAAATTTTTCAACACAAATTTCACATTCTCCAATTCTACTTCTAAAATTTATTTTTTCAAAATATATAATTCATATCCAAATATTGCTGCAGTGATTACTAGTCCAATTAATCATTAATGGTAGTAGGTGAATTGAAGTTGGTGCAAGACTCAATTAAGGCAAGAAATAGCAAATATTTTTAGAAGTCTTGGGAAAAGAAAATGTGATAATAGGCCTCAAGTATGTGGAATTCTAAGCAATCTTAATTACTAAAATTTCCTTTCTAACTTATGCCTAGTCTAATTTTTACCCTCATTTTGTATTTCCTATCTAGTTTTCATTAATTTTTCCACTTTCTAAAGTTTTGTCACCACTATTCATCTAGATTTGAGCAATTTAATATATATACATATATATTGATGTCATAAAAAAAAATATTGTTATTATATATAATGTAATAATATATATATGATATCTTACAAACCTAGTACATAATAAATGTATGATATCTTACAAGTTACAAACCTAGTATATAAAAGATATTCAAGATCTCTCTATGCCATCACAAATTTGAAATTTGTTAAGTTAGTTTCTACCAAAAATCATTAATTATTCTGTTGACAAAACAAAAACTTGTAATGTATAAGCGAATATGTTATAAAGTGAATATTATCGTACAATACCAAAATAAATGACATTTTATGGGCACAACGAACTTAAATATGCTTAAATATCTACATAAATCTTTTGACTTAGAGAAAATCTACCTATATGCCACATCTAGATTTTATGTCTCTTGGTAGATATGTCATCATAAACTTGAGATTCACCCAATTTCAACCAAAAATTGTCATTTATCAAAAATGTTATAGATGCATGCATATAGCACATAAAAATTCAAGAAGAAACATGATTCACAAGGACCAGCAAAGCAACTCTTAAATAAAATGAAAATATCGCCATCATCCACAATTGTGGCCAACCATGTAACTTGGGGAGGGTGGGGGGGCTGAACAGTACACTCCAAGAATGGATGGCTGATTGAGCAATCATGCAAAAAATGGATCAATCATGCATTTTTTATCCTTCTAAATCAGGGCAACCTTTTTAATGTCTGAAAAGGAATACTAAAAAGCTGCATTTCTTGTTGGGAATAACCCTTTACAATAATCTCCATAATTGGAAATTCATGCATGAACTGATCCCATGATGTATAAGTTTTTATTATTGCAGATCTTGATGGGAATATATTCTGATATTTCAACTTGTCTGTGTACTTCTAACTGTTCTTGGCTTTGGATCTGCATGACAGTACAACCTGGTAGTATGCTAATAATTTTCTTAAAAATAGACCACTTCTACTCTGCATTTTTCTTGCCTTTGCATCTGCTAACAAACTGATTAGAACCATTTTGTATTAGATTTATGTCCATGTCTGCACTTTTTGCGTCTCTTGTGTCTGGATTTTGCATTACAGCACAGCGCAATGTGGAACTCCAGAAATTGTGCATCTTGGCCAGAGTTGAAATTTCAAAGGTCCATTGCTTCTCCAATGAAAAATAATTTAATGAAGTCAACTTCTTGAAGTAGCCATGGTTTTATTTGTCATGTATAAAAAATTATTGTTTTTCTTGAAGTCTACTTGGCTACCAACCAAGTGAAGGAAACCTTACCCCTATTGATTAGGGGTGTTGGAAAAGTTAGGCTTATTCCTAGTGAAAGAGGATTTTGCCTCTTTTCAAGTTGGATGGTTGGTTTCCACCATCAACCTTTGGTCACCATATATTTGATAAATAACATCCTAATATAAATATTTAACGACCACCATATTTTAAATGTGCAATAGAAAATTATTTAGATTCACGTTTTTATTTGCACTTTTCCTCGTCATACTGCATGCTGACTTGAGCGTTGAAAAATTTTATTGGGCAAACTCTGATCTTATGCTTTTTTAAGATTTCAAAATCTAAAAGTCAAACTCATCTCGATCTGTTCTAATTCTCAGGCACAAAATCATTTTAAAAGATTACTTCCGGACTCCCATCAAATATATTCGGGCCATCCTCTATCATCTCTCGGTTTCTTGACTGAAGCAATGTCCTCCACACAATACAGAGAGCAACTAAAGAAACTGAGGAGAATATATGGTAAAATGGTCCCCCTTACTCGGTTTCTGAAACTTGCACCTCACTCAAAGAAAATTGTCAAACATAAAAAATTTGACTATGAAAGATATAATATAAACAAATTCTATGACCAGACCAAGCCAACAAACACCACCAAATGGCTTGTTATCAGGGAGTTGACCCTGAACATTTGATGTTTGTCCAGGAAGATTCAGAAAGTCATGTGTCGTTCTAGAAAACGCGGGTGACAACGACGTAATGAGAGCTAAACAAATAGCAAAACATTTATCAAGCAACTACAGTTCACAACTTGGAGAGTTAGAAAGGAAGCTGCAATGAAAAGAATGATCTTTCTCTTTGAATTGCCAGGGTATCATTACCCACAAAATCTTTATAACCTTCACTCTTGTTTTCATACAAGATGAGAACAAAAATGTGTACATGGATAAATAGAACCAAAAAAAAAAAAATTGGCCTAATAATTCCTGTATCAAAAAAAGTATCCAAAGAATTCCTATGTTAACTCTTTCTATAAACATAAAAAGGGAATAAGAATGGATCAAACTAAAAAATTAACATTGCCTCACTATACTTCACAAAACTGGAGCCTTACAGGTGAGGACTGCATTGTAGAACAGCGGCTACTACTGCGAGAAAGATTGCTGCTGGTTGGTGTTGGGGCCCGAGAAGGGAAGTCTAATCTTGAACGGCGTTTACTTCCTGGAGACAAATTTACTTTCTCTAAAGCACGACATTGGAACCCCGAAGGGTAGTCTCTTAAACAGCCAATTCGAGGTCCAGCTCCCGAGCTCCATTTACAAGATAATTGCTGCCCTAGTTGGTAGGACTTCATTTCTTTGTGTGAATTGATTCTTTGGAAAATGGACACTTCTGAGACAGCGTCCTCTTTAGTTTCATCATCATCTGCAGGCAAGCTATTCTTCAGTATGCTGCAATAATGTTCTGAAGCGAAAGACTTTTCCACTTTTTCATATCCATCCATGGGCGACCCTAAGAGGACACTATTAGTGTTTGATTCAGTTATTTGGTTTTCACTCATCAGCTTCTCTAATAAGTTGTCTTTACTTGGTATCTCAAGAGCAGTTAGGTTTCTACTGAAACAGTGTGACACCCTTGCCTTGGGCATCTGTAGTGCAGCGGCAGTCTCTTCTTTTCTTGAATTATTTCCACTGGAACTGAATTCATGTTCGTTTTCGTTTTCTTCTGTCTCAGAATGATCTTCTCCAGCCAAGTCATCTTCAGAGGAGTTACTTCTTAAGTGTGCACCTCCCTTCTTTCCAGTAGATTCTTCGTCCTCTTCATCAGTGGAATCGAGCTGGGGCAATGAGATTAAGATTATTAGAACGTAAGTTATGATTTCTCATCGTGGAAACATGAAATAAACAATGAATTACATAAGCTTCTCAATACCTTAACATCAGTGAGATCAACTTTGTTCTCACGGAGAAATGATTTGAAGTCCTGAAAATTTTCTGGGGTCGGCCGATAATGACCACTGTGAGGCCAGATTGCCTGTTGAAATTCAAATAAAAATAAATTATTGTTTTGAAAGTATACATAAAGGAACAAAGGAACAGACAACGTGGAACAAGTAAGAGGTCTTTTTAAGAGTCTCAAAATTTAAAGATACCTTTAAGAGTCCTTTTTCAGCTACTATCCTCCCAGCTGCCAACGCAGCTCCTCCAGCCAAGAAACTCGAGTGCTGAAATGAGCCTTTCTTTTTCTTTCCCACATATAAAGTCCTAGAGGTGCTGAGGACAAAAATCCACTTAGAACCCTTAGGTTCTTTAGTGGTGTCCAGGAACTCCCCTGTTTGCTTGTAGAAGAGCTTCCCATTCTCCATCCCAACTTCGTACGCCTTTCTTTCCATCTGTGACATAAAATGAAGAAATTCAGTAAGCAAATTCTCTGCAAAAAGCTGAACAATATTAACTCAAAACAGAACTTAAAAAAGATGAGGTATATAAGGGCATACCGGACCAAGATACTTGATACACTGTTGCTGAAGCTTTGAACGAGGGCACTTCTCGATAAGATTAACCTCCTTTCCTTCTCCAATGTCCAGCCTACACAAGTGCCATCATTAAGTTAGCTTAATGCAATCAAAATATCGTCTCTAACAGAATATTTCTTGGAACAAAATAAACATCATGAGAGTTTAGAGATGATTACCAGTAAAAGAAGGGTTCTTTGCTTTGCGAATTCAACCATTTAACATAATAGAAATGTAGATTGTGCCCATAACGGTGTCGTGGATCAATCTGCTCAAAACCAATTTGATCAGATCAGTGTTAGTTCAGGATTACTAAGTCAAAGAGAGTGAAAAAGCTAACAGATTTACTTACAGCTTCAAGCCAATGTTGTAAAGCAAGTTTCTGAGCTTTGCAATTCTTTGACAAGCCCTTTCCCACCTGCAGTAGACAAGCTAAATTAGGCTTGATTACAAGAGATCTTACGAAAATATACATTTCACAAAAGCCCGTAATGATCAAATCATGAAATTCACCTTAGCAGCCCTCGTTCTTGCTCTTGACCAGCGGGAAATGGCAGTTTCATGTTTATCAACATAGAAAGAAATGGAACTATGCTTGAGTTCTGCAAAATCTAACAGCTTCCACCAGCTCTGCTCAATGAGAACTGCGCAATCTGCTAACTTTCTTCTAGTTCGGAAACTTTTGTATACTTTCTGCAACTTGATAGCAGCCTCATGCTTGGGGCTTGTTGGATTCAGAAATGGAGAATGCGGGATTCCCCCCATCACGCTTTCCGAGTATTTGTCCTTGAAACTAATGGATTGAACCGCCATCTTTGGCTCATCATCCTTAAGGTCGATCGATTTTACAACGACCGACTCAAAACCATTCTCTAAATCAAAGTGTACAGCGAGTGGGCATGAACAAGGTACCCCCATGCAATTTCAAAATGGATTATAAACAGCTTATAAGTCCTGGATTCCTGTAAAGAGAAAAAACAACTCAAAACGATTACAATGTGTAGCATAATAAGTCTATATGAAATAGTATCACTTAAACCATGAATTCATCTTAGTTGAATGAGAAAAAGATCAATAAAACACCCATTTTTTTAAACAAGTACTCATAACTCAATCTTCAGTATGACACATGCACATAAAGTGGGCAATTATATAGCAAGAAATTTTGCACAGAAAGCACAGTCAAGACAAGAATGAACTCCAGAGATCCCAATAACCACAGTAAAGATTTACAAAAACCCAATGCTCCCCCAAACTCATTTCGATTATAAACAGACAACATTAAACAGAAATTACCAAGAAATGGAAAATAAGACAATGGAAAACACCAGGCAAGCAGAAAACAAAGAACACACACGCTTTCCGAAAGAAATGACATTTGGAACTAAAGACTGCCCAAAACGAAAAGATTATACACCCAAAAGAAAAACCCAGATACCATCTTGTCCAAATTGAACACATAAAACCGCACATACATTAACCAAATAAAAAAGAAAAGGGAAAGAATTTAAACATAATCTTTTTTTAAACAAACACCGACACCCAGAAAATCCCAAAAGAATGTAGAAAACAAAAACAGAGAAAAGGTGAAATCTTTTACCTCAATGCAAAAGATTTCTAGAAACGAAGAAATCTGGGGAGATAGAGAGATAAAGAATGCAAGAATTCAGCGTCCGAAGTAATGGGATATGTTTAGAACTGTAAGAAGAGAGTGGAGGATTCAACAAAGAGCAAAGACTTTTTCTTTTTCTGTGGTTTATTTGTTTCTGATTTGCGGGCCTTAAGAGATCTTCTGCAACACTTTGAAATGCAGGTATGATTTTTTGCTTCGTTTGGTTGCTCACATTTAGCGTGTATATATATAGAGGACGCAAGTCCGAGAGGGAGAGTGGTAGGGTGGGGTTTTGAGCGGGTGGGGGGGTGGGGGAGCACTTGGGGGGAGAAGCACGTGGAATGGACTTTTCAAGAGACGAGGTATGCTATTGCTGTTTTGCACGAAAAGAAACTCTTCTTCTTCCTCCAATTTTTTTTCCCCTTAGAAAGGATGAAAAGGGTAATTTTTGCACGAAAAGAAAATGAAATATCCTTCAATGTTCACCATGTTTATTTTCCCAAGTTTTCCATCCCTTTGTCCATTTCTTTCAATTAAAAAATCATTTACCTTTTGCTTTTGTTGTATTTTTATCATACTATATTGTGGTCATATAATATAAATAAATTGACACAGCTCGGGATCTTGGATCTAAATCTTAAATTTAATTTTCAAAATTGTCCCTATACTCAATCTTGATTTTGACCCAAATAACCCTCAACTTAGACTCTCTAACGCCTAAGTTAGTATATTGATGATGTAATCAAAGCTAGCTCAAAAGTAGGTATAAGAACTCAAGTAAAAGATGAATAAAGATGCCATGAGGCCCATGACCTAGTACTATGTGATTTCCTCATTTTATAAGTGTTGAGTTGTTCTTATCCGTACAAATCGAGGTGGTAAGTTGTTGTTCGTCATATTTATAATTGATCAATGGTTTGCAATTCATGTCATGTCCTGGATTGGATAGGTTTCGTTGGGTCTTGACTCGATTTAGATTAAAATATACGAATTCTATCTTATATGGATATTCTTTTTAAAATTTGAGGGCAAAATAATCTTTTAGACTATTCTCATTAATTACCACCATCATATATGAATTAATCTATACGTACTTGTATTATCTTTTGTAAAAGTTATAAGCAGAGAAGATTTAGATTTAGGTTTCTAGCCTCCAAGAACTAATCTTGAGCATTTCTTTGGTTAAATGATGACTCATTTGCCATTACAATTTTAATTTTAAAAGTATTGGTCATTTTTAAGTAGTGCAACAATGTATAACCTTTCAATCAATCAACAATAATAATAGTAATAAATAATTGAAGAATATCTAAAAAAAAAAATTATTACATTTTTTTGAAATCATTGATTGAGTCCAATCAAATATACTTTACAAGTCTCAATTCAAACCTAGTGAAGAAATTGACCCCTAAAGATAAGTCCCATTGCTGATGTAAGCAATTGCATGGCTTAATACTTTAAATAGGAAATGCTCTTAGCTTAACCTGCAAGGGTCTTTTAACTAACCCCAGTCAAGATTCAATTAAAATTACTTTTAGGCACCAATTATGTTGACTTGGTTTGATGATGTGTTTGCTTATTCTCTTTTGAAAGATATGATGTATTTGCTTAGGTTAGGTATAGGAGATGTCTATTGGGAGTTTTTCAAAAAAGTTTATGTACAAGAAAAGTGTATAGCTCCAAAGATATTGAAATTTCCATGCACTTCTCATATGATGTCCCACAAGTTGACCTGAACTAGATAACCCCCATATATTGAAAGGGGTTTGATGAGGTAATAACAACAAAAAGAACCCATGCAAGTCCAAGGTGTCAAATACTTTTAAATTTTTAAAATAATACATGTTAGTTAACAATTGATTATTTTTCTTGTATCTAATGTTGTTCTAGTCAATTTGCAAGCATCTCCATGTATTTTTCCTTTTCAATTCAAGCAATTAACATAACCAAATAACCACTTTTATTATACATATCTCCATTTTTTCTTCAAAACACACATTCTCCAATACATACTTACATATATTATATATATTATAAATATTTTATTATTATTCTAATATTTAAAAAAATCACTCAATTCCATTTCCACTCTAAAAATTTAATAAAAAAAGCATTTATTTGACTGCTACAGTAAAAAAAATATTTCCCCCAAACCATAAACAAACATACCAAAAAATAACTTTCACATTCTCTAATAATTCATTCTCCAAAAACACGTAATAAACTCATAATAAGATCAAACAAAAAACATAACCAAACATTTCCTAAATATTTTCAGCATAATTTTTTTCTTTTTACACAGAGAGGCTTTCATCGATCTTAGACAACTCAATATTGTTGTAGGTTTTAATTGTAAGAAGTCTTGATTTCATCGATCTTAGACAACTCAATATTGTTGTAGGTTTTAATTGTAAGAAGTCTTGATCTCGAATTAAGTTGAAACACCATTTCATTTTAATAAAGGATATGAGTGCATAAAAAAACAGACAAATTACTCATATTTCGCATCCTATCAATTTAAAAAAAAAACAATTAGTAATATACAAATAGGATAAAAGTTAGAAATAATCCCGAAAAAAAACCCATAAAATCTCTCTTTCATAGTTAAAAAAATATTATTATTTCGATCAACCTGCATTAATGCTGTACTTCTAGTAATTAAATATTTATAAAGAAGCACAATAATGAGTCCATAATCTATGTTTTTAAGTTATTACACTTGGCAAATTAAGGACTATATGGTCTCTCATTTTTTAATTATCCCTTGATTAAGACCTCAAAGGTTGTGTGTGGTGGCACTTGAATACACATATGTATATATGTCACCTACTAATAAAATAAGATGTTCATTGGATAAACTTTTGGTATTGCTACAATTGGAGTGATGATTTTGCTATTTTTATTTTATTTTTATTGCTGCCAACTTTATTAACCCAACAAATCTCTTTCCCCCCAAACCCAATCTTGAAGCTGTTAACTCTAATTTATTTTAATCAAAATATAATTGGAAGAGTTAAAATTATCTAGCCCAAGAATGCTGGTACAATGCCAACTCTTACAAACCTGCTCAAAATATTCACACAAGATAGGTAGAGTCTTTCAAGATTCTATATAGATAGCCAATGGGCAATAGCCAAATTGCACCTTTCAATGTACAAAATCCAATCCAAATGTCACTTGGACTGATTTTTGATAGAAAGCCATAAAACAAAGGGGGAAAAACCCAAAGAAAGAAGAATAGAGTAGGTATGATTATTAGACCTTAATATGGTTGAGATTAACATCTAGGTTGAATTTTCTAGAATGACAATACTCGATTCTAGAATTTGGAATCACAATAGAATCATTAGAGTTGAAGGATTCCAATAATAACTTTGCGACGTTCGTCAAATCTACAAGTCAGAAAGGAAAGTAGTAAGGTAAGGAAAAGCTCTAACCTTATAGAGGAAGACAAGTAAGCAAATATTAAGTAGGATACCTTTTAAATGGCGATAATCTCAAAATATTTATACTTACATACATTTGGCATACACTCCTCAGATAACATGGTAGAATCCTAGTCGCACACATGACAGCCATCAATGGCTAGGAGCGTATCAGTTGGGTTCAAACTCATTTATCTGTATTTACTCGATTTTCGAAATGCATGAATCCATTCGTTAATAATAATATTTTCATTGTTTTAACATCCCGTCAAGCTCGTAATTCATTTTTATCAGTATATTGCTTATTAAATGCGGAAAAAGTGAAAAATTTTATTAAAAACTTGCATTCACAAGTGGGAAAAATGAATCCCAATTTTGGAATATCATGTACGTACTAGAAAATATATCATATCCTTGAATTGGAACTGCATGGACCCAAGAAAACATGAAACATACTTGGTAGTGGTACGATGTTGAATTTAAGATAGTCGTGTGCTTGTCAAACTTGAAAACGCGTGCCCACAAAAAAGGTTTGTGTTTAAACCAATTCATTGCAGATTTGTGTGTGTCGGAATTTCCTTTACACACACACCGAGTGTAGTCGTCATTTGGTCTAAACACGCACACACACACAGATGGTGTAGTTCTCGTTTTTGTGTGTGAGCAAACGGGGCCGGTACGTGTGAGCGCACACATATTTTTACGACTTAATGTTTGAAATATTTAAGATGATTATGTTTTGAGCCATATCAAACAATTTTTATTCTGTTCGAGCACAACGGAAGCGATTTAAACACGATATTTAATATTTTAGGAATTCTCAAATCACACTTATAAAGTTGATGACAAAATTAATACTCGATAGATAAAAAAAATAAAATAGATACAGATTTACATAGTCGGCATATTCCGCCTGCCTCAATGGAAGTTTTCTTTCTTTAATTATGATAAAATCTTACTAGTACAAGTCAATTATTGAATATGATATACCCAAACTCAAGCAAAAAAAAACCCCTTGTACAACCCCTATCATAATTACCGAAGAGGTACTCACTCCACCCTTTCGTATTGTCCCACCCGTACTCACAATAACTACCACATTAGTATTATATCATGAGCTTCACGAGTGTCATCTATCCCTAAAGTAATTAAATAAATACCTTTATTTATAATAGCAAATTATTTAACTACTTCACCTAGAATTGGAAAACGCAATATAAGAAAGAGGCCTAATTCTAGTCAAACTTGATCTCTCGATAATCGAGTTAAATCCCAACATATTTTATTTTAAAAATTCAAATAAAGTTTTACATCAACCCGAAAAGAACAAAGTATCAATAGATTTACCATTTGTATCGAGCAAAAATTTGGTTGTCACACAATTGATTTGAATGTGTTAATCCAAACCATATTTAAACCAGAATTTTCCAATTAATACTTACCAATAACAATCGAGTGGCCATCTTAGTTCAATGAAATCGCCCTTACTCTTATATGTGTGAAGTCTGCAGTTCAAGCCCACGAAATAGCTTTTGACCCAACGGCAAAAGTCTCACACATAAAATGTGAAATTAAAAGTTTAAACATAGTGGGCACTCGATTTACGATTGTATAAATAAATGTTCGATGATGCACCTATCAATTACAATGATTTCAATTATATTAAGTAATCTTGGTATGAGACACACGAATTCGATGTATAAATCCTACAATTTGAGAGCACATTAATGTATCATGATGTGTATAGTCACTACCAATCTTTGTCATAAAGAATTTTATGTGATGATAGTGCAAAGTTGTTAGGTGAATGTGTCTAAAACACATCAAAATTGCAACTTTTCCAACTCTTACAAAAAAGGTAACAAGGGACCCTCCAAGTCTGCAGACTTTTTGGCCTCCCATCAATTATTTACTTAAGTAGTTTGGCATATTGTCAAATGCCAACTTCTTAGCTTAGGGATGCCCAATTTTCATGAAATGTCATATTGCTTGAATTCCTCAAACATTATCGGACTATAAATCCTAAGCAATCCAATCAAATGTATATAGTCAGTGAGCATACCCTCAATACGAGAATGGTTTTATGTTTTTGTATTTTAAAAATTTTGGAAATGTTTTTGTGTTTAAGAGATATGGAAATGTAAGATGAAATTATAAATAGATGAAAGATAAAGTGTAATAATTATAGTGATGTGATTTGAGGTTATGAATGGTTGTGAAATTGTTTTTTAGGTCTGTTTAAGAAATTTATTTGAAATAATAAAATTGTTATATAAGATTTGGGGGGGGGGGGGGGGTTAAAAATAAATTAACAATTTTCAATAAAGTTTTAATTTTAATAAATCGATTTTTTCCTTTACCTCTCACCAAAATATTGTGTATAAATAAATATATTTTTATTTGTTTTATTTGTTTGATAGTAATAATATATTAAAAAAATAAAAAATATCTATAAATATGTTAAACTGAAAATATTAATTTTAAACGTAAAAAAAAACTTGTCATGTATTAATAAATCAATTTTTGGTGTTTTGAGTTTGTTTGGGATTCATGATATAGAAAATTTTATAGATATTCTATAAATTCACTAAATCAATATTTTTTTTAAATTTAAAATATACATCGTGTATTAATGGTTCGAATTTTGCTAAAATTTGATTTGTTTGGAATTTATAATATAGACAAAATTTATTGATATTTTAAAATTTTAATAAATTATAACTTTGTAAAAGTTTAGTCGGATTTTTTTAATTTTGTTTTTTTTATAATTACAAAATTAAATGAAACCACATATTGTCAAAAATTAAATTTTAACAAATCTCATTAATTGGATTGGTCAGAAATTTCATTTTTATTTTTTATCTATCCATAAAATAATTTGAAAATACATATCACGTAATTTTGGCATTTTGTTTTTGTTTTTTGTTATGCAAATTTATTTTCAAAAATTATGTTTAATAAAAAAATAAATAAAAAGATAAATTAATATATTTGATACTTTTGTATAAAATTGACATTCAAATATTTTCTAAATTGAGAAAAATTAAATTCCAACTTTTTTTTTTTGAAGATTATCATGAATTTAGTTTTAACAAATTTCAAATTCATTGGATTAATCAAAATAAATAAATGAATCAAAATTTTTGTTAACATTTTTTTAATTTTATAAAAGTAATAAACTTGCATTTCATTAAAAATGGCAATGTTAATTATTATTAACTAATTCAAATTTTTGCTTAGCCAATAAGGTTTCAAATTTCAATATTACAACCACCCCCCAAAAAAAGAAAAAAGAAAAGGAAAACATGAAACAAACAAACAAACAAAACAAAAATGAAACTACAAGCATAAGGTCCTATTCGGCTTTAGTTACAAATTCTATTTTCACATTTCATACTATTTAAATAATAAAAATATCAATTTATACATATTTTCACTCAACATATTTTATTTCTTTTTTGAAAATACATTTATCAATAACTTATATATATTCTCTCTTTTACTCACCTACAATCTACCAAATACAAACTTATTTTCAACCCATTTTCTCTTCTAACTTTTCAGTTTTGAAAATACGAAACATAAAAAAATAAAAATAAAAATAAAAACATAACCGGATGGGGCCTTACCGACGATGGTGTGTGCCACAACTTCTACACCATGGTACAACCCAAGTCAGCACCCAATCAATTGTCCAGCAAGTCTCGATGGCCTACTTCTCAAATCCGAATAAGTCTTGGCTCAACCTTGTGTTTTGGAGTTTGTACTTTGACCAGAACCCAAACGGGTTCTTCCTGTTAAAGAAGGGTATGATCAATTCTACTATTAGCATCCTCTATTCATCAATTTATGATGAAGGGTTCATGGTAGGTTATTAATTGAGCCAAAACATAGCCTTTGTTTTTGAATAATTCATGGACAGATTGGGAGGCAACATCATCAATTAATAACCTAACCAAATCTATGTCTTCATTTTCTCTTGAAAAAATTCCTAAAATAATCAGATTATCCTTACAATTTAACCAGCAAATGACCAAAAACCCTATATTCTTTACATCACAATCATTACTATCACATATATATTTATATATCACAATATTTTATTATTATATTATAATAAAAAATACTACTAAAATCCATTTACACCCTCAAAATTCAATAGAAAGACGTCGATTTGATTGCTACAGTAAAATTTGTCTCCCCCAAAACATAAACAAGCATACTAAATTTTTCCAAAACAATTTTCTTACTATTCCCAAATCATAAACAAACATACATCACATTTTTCAATACAAATTTTACATTTTCCAACCCCCACTACCAAAACTCATTATCCCAAAACATATAATTTGTAAACAAATATTACCAAAGAAATTTTCCCTAACCTTGATTTCAAACTTTTGAACGATTTGAAGCAACATAGAGACTCGTATAAAAATTTCTCACTAACTCACATGAAATCAAAGTAGTAGATAATATCATTAAAATGACCGTCAAGTTGACTTAGTTCACAATTTTCTTGCACAAGAAGATCATGAGTTTCTTAAACGATAATAGTTTGCAAATCAATTACCCTCATAGTAAAAGGATTCTAATTCGATAGACACTTTCACAAGATTGAAGTGATAGACTCATTTTTCGAACAAAAGCCATGATCTAAATCGGACATTCCAGAATTATGGACAATAACTATGATATCAAAACGAACTACTAGATAATATTAGTATATATATGGTGTAACATTACCAATCATAAGGTCACCCATCCATCCTTTTTGCCCACACCATCATCCTTATCCAGACACTTTATAAAGAAATAGACTTGCTGGACAAGTTCGTCCAGTCAAAAACACATAGAGCTTGTCGAGCAAGTTTATGGCCTCAAGTGTCCACCAACACAAACAAACAACACAAGACTTCAGATATTGAACCATATGCTTTTCTTACAAGGAAGGGCTGGTTGAAAAATCAAACCTCGAATCAAATAATGATGAGGACAAATTAGAGTCCTCCTTCAATAATAATTATTTATCACAGCAGATTAAGATTCTTGCAGGTTGCCATGTGAAATTTAAGCTTCAATTAGTCTGGATAAGCCACCGTTAATCAATATTAGTGTTAGAAAAATTAGACCATTTATTTAATCGAAAAACTTATCAGTTCACGATTTACTAATTCAACCGTCGGTCGAATCGTAATTGAACTGTGATGTCATAATTATGAAATATATATTTATATTATATATTATTTAAAAATTAATAAAATATCAAAATATAAAACATAAAGAATTTAAAGGATATTGTCTAATATTACAATTCATATTATAAATAATTGCAATAATTTAAATATATCAAGTCTAAAGTTTAAAATTAAGAGTGTGTAAGTTAATTCTAAATTATAAGCTCTAAATTAAAACTTATTTTTTTACTTTTAAATAACTTGTGAAATGTACCTTAATCTTCAAACATTGTATTTAAACCAAAAAAATAAAAAATAAAAAATAATTTTATTAAAAATTAAATAAAAAAATCAATCCAGCTCAACGGTCCAACTAGCCGATTTGAACAGTTTTTACAAAATATGATGTTTTTTTCATTCTTTCGATTTTTTGAGAAAACCAAACCTATTCACCAGCCAGTTGATGGTTCGACCGGCCGATCGGGTCTGGTCCGATTTTTTAAACAGTGATCAGTATCTTGCCCACGATGTTTCCACTATATCTCTGGTATTATCAGGAAACCCACAAAGCTAATAGATTCTCAAACCCAACTCACTCCAATCCTCCATTTTCAGACACAACTCATTTTCCCAATTCCAACAGTCACTTTCCAGCAAAAAACCATTGATTTGGATATTCTATAGGTCTTTTCTCGGTCTTAGTTATGTTCCACAACTATCTGTACAGTTTCACTGAAGATTGAACTCTAAACTTAGATGCTAGTACAATGTGTAATTCTAACGCATTCACATTAATTAAACAATGTTGCACAAGCCTACGGATGCGCGCACACTAAGGAAAAACAACTTCACCCGTTTCACAGCTTGCTGGTATTCACAGCCACTGCAACTCCAGGCAAAGACGCAACAATTAGCTAGTGAAACCAACAGGCTGCCACTTGCACACCAAAACTAACTCGTTCGACCGCAGACAAAATTTGAGAACTCAAGACTTAAAACCAGGTTGATAAATAAGGATTCATCACAAGCAATGGGAAAAGAGACAAGGCAGCTGTCTTTGCACTCGATTCAGCAAAAAGTTTCAAAACCATGCCAATCAGCTTGCTGCGAGCTTTTCTTTCATATGCACTAGCAGTGCCAGCATTGCACTTCATGCACTCTACCAAAGTAAAATCCCAAAACAAGAGAAAATACTTGGGGATATACAACACAGTGCACAAGTTATCATCTAATAATAATGGCGGAAAATTTAAACCAGAAACAGAATGAGATAAAAACATCTGGTGGATGAATTTGCGGACTTTCGTTCTGCAATTGTCTAACATTACAAAGAAAATGCCAAAAATATAATTGCCACAGATTTTATCATTCATTCCCAAGTTTTAAGACTAAAGTCAAAAGGTTGCAGGAAAGATAATAGGTAGCAGTGACAGATAAGGAATATAACCAATAAGAGCTTAGTAGTGAACAAAGTTCAAATTGGATGTCAGGACACCCACAAACAGACAACATCAAAACCTAGAAATAAGAGCAAACTATGGACAGTAGTTGCATTGGATCACACTTCAGGATCAAAAATTATTCAGGATATGTATTTCCAATTACAAGTTTGAGGCACTACACAGTTAACAGCCTCCATCTGACTAATCTATAATTATCATTAGGACCCACCTAAACTACCTGAAACTGCAAAAAACTCAAACACAATTTCACAGAGTTACGAACTCAGAGTGGCTCAAACTGGAGGGACGAATACTGCATAAAGCTCTTACTGGAGTGGACCACTGGTAAATAATAAAGTTCACTGGAGTAAACAGAAAATACAGAGCACATAACATAATGTTGGATTGCTGAGTACCTCAGTTTCAACAGCAAGGTGTATATAGAGGCTTTCTCGTTTGAAAAAGAGAAGGCCCTAGTTAAACTATCCAAATGATACAACATACCGAAACCACAACAGGGAAAAATGAAGAAAACAAAAAGTCTAGATGTGAAACGTTTTTATACAATAATGCCAATGGCATACTATTTTTCAACATCTTGGCACATTTGCACTTCACAGGAAAACGTACCCAGAGAGGAACAGTCAATATGTCAACAGAAGAAACCGTGTGAAATGCCCATCAGAGCCTTGCGGAGATACGGATGTGGATAAACTTTTCTGAGGGTCACAGAAGAAATGACAGGCATAACTTCATCTCACCACCTTCAACTCAATAGGCCAAGTAACAGGTTTTCTCTGTGCATATACCAATTAGCACGAGCAGACTTTTCATTCACATAGAATCATCAGACTCATCAGAATCACTCCCATCAGGCTCCCCACCAACCGTCCCAGCCTCAGGCACATCAGGCTTTGCTGAAGGTATAGCAACCACTTTCTTACTTGCATTACGTGCATTTTCATCACCATATTCCTCTGGCTCCGCCATTTCAACACGTAATTTACCAGTCAAGGAGCATTGGCAATCAAGTTACATAAGAGTCATCAATGAAACAAAATATTAATACTAAGTGATTTTCTAGAGACCAATAAAGTTCTGTATTGCTGAAAAGCTGAGAAGCTAATGTAATAGTGACAATAGTAATTGACAATGGGATCTTATAATATGAAGTGATAAACAGGTTATTCACTTTGTGTGACTTTTGGAGATAACTAGAGAATCTAATTGACCAGAGAACTAATTTTTTCTTTCACAAGAAATCAGGTGCAATGACTTTCCACCAAGACTTGCAGCAAGTATTTTGACAATATCATTTTGTTACTTTCTTCTACTATATCATTTTGTTACTTTATTCTACTGGGAGCATGGGTATTGCTGTGATGGATCTACACAGTGAGAGAGAGAGAGTGACGGACAGACAGAGACAGTCGGAGAGAGAGTTATCAAGAGAAAAGGATATCAATATTCTCAGCTGTTCCACCAGCCATGATATTCTGTAAATCTTTCTCTACACGACGCACAACTTCAGGCTGCAAAACAGAAGCAAACGCAGTAATTATGTGCATCCAAAAGGTCTAATTTTACTAATATTACATATACAATCAAGCATTGGCAGTTCTCAACAAGTTAATACTGTATCATGTTCAACAAGCTTGTAACAAAACTTATTTTCTTGTTGTGAGGGCTAACAAAGAAATATAAATAACAATTAAATGAAATCTTAGGTTACATTTAAATCCGGCTCTCGACGAAACCTTCGCCTTCGAGCATCCCTCATTGCTGGAGTAAGTCCATGTCTATATTCTACTGCTTCTGGGACACTGTCACCCTCCTCTCTCACCATTATCATCTGTCACAACTTTGAATAGTTAACATGACTATGTCACGGCTGAATCAGCAATCTACTGCAGTTCAAATAATAATTTTAAGACCAATAAGCCTACTTGACCAATGTCTGCAGTTTTGATCAACACATTGTCGTCGTAAGTCTTGTACGACTCTGCAACTGTGGGGAGATCCAAGAGTGATGCAGAGAAACGGTCATTGCCAATAACAAACGTGCCAGTCCTTCCATCCTCTGAAATAAAGAAAAATTGCATAACACATCAACAGAAAATCAAGAACAACAAACAACCTGGCTATAACTCAAAACATGAATACCTGGACCCTTCATCGTAATATTGTTAGAACCCAAAGAAATCACCAAAATTAGGTAAACTTTGAATGATCTAAGAAATTCTCTGTATAGTACCAGAAAAGGACAAATCTACGGACTTGTCTTCGGAAGAAGAGGCGGGATCGTTCAACAGCCGCTCTATTCTTTCAGCAACAGCTGGCGGCACTCTCAGTATAAATTGCTCTTCCATATCCTTTCTTTCGGTCTCTCAACAACTTAATCAGTTTTTCAGAAACACTTGATTTTATTAGTGAATACCAACACCTTGGAGAACAAAATTATGAAATGAACAAAAACAGGGATCAGATATACATTACCTACGGACTATACACAAAATATGCATACCTACTCATGTCTCTTAATCATATAAGCTCCTAAAGTGCTTCCACCTAATGCCATTTCAACATATTTTGTCTGTGAGGGTAAATGATCCCACTTGAACCTATTTACTCTAGGGCACCAGTATGTATAAAACCATGAAGCATCATTCTATATAAACCATTATAAATCTGGATTCAGATTGTTCAATTTTATGCCATAAAAAACCATATAATTCAACTACTATATTAGAAAATGTTTGCCGGCCAGTCAGAAGTCATTCTTCAACAGAACAGCTCTCTGTTTCTTTCCTTTTCTTGAAAAAGAAAAGGTGCATATTAAAATGATGTCGTTTCACGATTAGGAGAGTCAAAAAAAATTAAAGACAATCAACACCATCCCTGCTTATTCAAGTAATGTCATTTCATGCAAGAGGGGCAAAATTAGGTTCAAGACAAAATCAATTAGCATTAATTAGGTTTAGTTAAGTCTAAACTATCTTATTAGTCATTTAGTTGACTTGCTTTTCGTTAAATATAATGGTGAAGGCCATTACCATCGAATTCCCTCTGAACAAAAATCTCTCTAAGATTCTTTCTCCCCCTAGCGCTTTTATTCCCTCGTCCTTCTTAATTTTTCTCATTTTCTTTTCTGTTACAAATTGTTTCCGTGGCCATCACAAACTTAACTCAAGGACTCAATCAAGGGTTTTTACAATTTGAATTTGGCAAATTAGCGGCTGGAGTTCTTAGCCCATATGATAAAACCACTAAAAAAAATAATTAATTCGAGAAAACATAATGAGCAGGCATAAACCAAGTTTCTTCAATCGGGGTTAACCTTGGTGGAAACTGATTGTCACATAGTCGATATGATGGTTAAACGAAACAAATCCAGCATAATAAATTAATAATCAAGGCATGCAACCATCACGAAGAACCCTAACAGTATACTGATTATACAAATCGAACTCCGTGGATCAATTTCATGGATTTCTAATGCAAAGAGGATATCAACGGAGAGTTCGAAGAAGCAGGTACCTGGAGAAATGGAGAATTGCAGATTATCACTGCTTCTCGCACCGTCGAGGCCAAGCTAGAAAGTGGAGGAGCTGTTTGGTACTTTGGTGTGAAGGGATTCGGAAAATAAATTAGAGATATTTTTATTTTTCTCTTTTTCTTTTGGCCGGGAATTGACCTTATTATATCTGGAAAAATTCTCTTTATCGGTACTACTTAAATGCCTATAAAACTGCAATTAAATTACTAAAATGAGAATTCCGTTAACACTAGTCATCGCGGCACGCTGGCCTCTGTGCATTTTAATTTATCATATTATTAATATTAAATTATATTAATAAATAAAGTATTTAATTTTTTATTGACAACAATGTAATTTAAACAATAATCACATTAATAATATATCATAGTAATTATCCATCAATATAAATTCATATTTAGCAAATTATTTCTACATTAAAAATTTAAAATTATTAAATATATCAACCTATATATTTTATAAATTTTGTTATTATATTTTCGATATACTATTTATATTTTTAATGTTAAATTAAGTAATAGATTCACTTTTGAAATTAAATAAAAAATTAAGAGTATAATTAGTAAAACAAATTTTGGTATAACACGGTGTAACCACTATTTTTAGTGTGTAAAAAGCCTTTTTTTTATATAATATAGATAATAAAATAAAAATTATAATAATGAAAGATTATCTTGAATTTTAATATGACACTTGTAGCAAACAACATCAATAAAATGTCTATTTTGGAAATATGGGAACAAAAAAGTCAGAAATCCAATTTCACATGATATTGTTGTTATAATATTTACTTCAATTTATTTGATTTAATAATAAAAAAATATTAATTTTTTAAAAATATAAAAAATTCATCATTTTTAATGTTCTCTTAAATATTTATATATATTTTTTCTTTAATGTTAGAGCTCGTCATATTATCTAAAAAGAGAAAACTAACCATTGATCCACTATTTTACTACATAAATGTAACTATTACAGTACAAAATATACTACTGAGTTTAATTGGCCTATTGATTGTAAAAGCTACAAGCAAGGTACGATTACTTGGCCAAAGCAAATTTCAAAGATATAGTTAGGGTTGTTTAAAAAAAAAATAAAAATAAAAATTGATGTTATGTGTTTACGAATAAATTTGTAGTGTTCAATTTTTTTCAAGTATTTGCATAAAAAAAACAGTCTTTTCATTTACATACAATGAGTTTACATCAATTATCATTTCTTCCATCGTCATCACAAATATATGTATAATTTTTTCTCGCATTAGGCTTCTTCTTCATTTTTTTTTTTAATTCGGTTAGCCTACTTTTATTTTATTTAATAATTTTTTTTTTGTGCATTATTTTCTTGTTTTATGTTTGGTGTAAACTAGTGAATATGAACTCACGATGGTCTAATGGTAAAGATGAGACATTGCAATCATCTCGAACTTTGCATTAGCATTAGGAAGAATTTTTCAATTAAAACATGAAAATAAGAATAATATACATTTCAAATTTTAAAAAAGTAAGATGAGGAATAAATAAAATAAATACAAAAGTGTACAAGATGTCAAAAACAGAATTATAATTTAATTACTAATTAATTTATCTAAATAATTTTTTAAATAAAGATAAATAATCACATATACGCAAATAAGGCGTTGCTTTTATAGCTTCAATTGTTATATTTTATTAAATAAATGTATACATATATAATTATTGATGCTGCTGAAAGCTGCGTATAAAGAAAAAGAGGGGGATGTGCTATTGTTAAATCGACCAGGGAGGTCGAGTACTCAGGATGGTATATAACTCGGGGATTGAGATCTGCAACCACAACACATGTTAAACTAGCCGATGGCGCACTCCGACGCTCAAGTTAGTTTTGGTCGAGATAAGAGATCGAACGGAATATAGAGAATGTAAAGCTTATAGTGTATGGGGCATTACCTTGAGCGTAGTTGAGCCTGAAGTATTTATAGCTTTTCTGTAGGCGTGATTTGACCTAAATACCCTTATCAAGTGTATTGACTTTTGTCTTTGCTAGGGGGTTGGGGGTCATTCTATGTTCAGTTCCCGATATTGTGTCAGGTGGCTAAATCTCCTATTTTCTCGGATAAACAATGCCAGTGGAGGTGCATATCTGCTAAAGTTGTTGGCAGGGTTGTCAGAGTTGGTGGCAGCAGTTGTGCCAGCTGTCACGTGTCATTAATGGGGAGGCATGCAACCTGTCAGACTAATAAACACAGCAAGGATCGAAGTCAACACCGGAGTGGGTCTTGAGGTTGATACATATCGACTAGACTCGAATATTTGAATTTTCGGAGTGGTTCTGAGATCGATACGGGTCGACCGCAGGCCCTACGAAATGAGGTCGATACCGATCGACCAAACAGACTTACCGTTGGGCCTCCTGAGCTGTCTCATTTGATGTTGGGCCTACTGAGTTATCCCATATCAATTATTATTTTATTTAAATGACAATTTAAAAAGGAAAAAAATGAAAAGTGTATAGAAGTGTAAATGAGACAAGATGATTCGTAAACAGTTCAAATTTGTTAGTTAAATGAATTAAGTTGAGTTCAAGAATATTCATGATTGACACTTGAGATTTGCTTGGTATGTGTCCAGAGATCGAAGAAGATCGACAAGAAGGAGCTCGGGTCGTATTCGTCTAAGCTCTTTTAAAGGTCGCAAAGCAAGTAGCTAGCGAAGGAAATTAGGGCGTCTCCTGCCCAGAGGTAGGCATCGATTTAAAATGCTACAAAGGGTTTAGGAGTAGGGCCTGGAACTGAAATTGATCCCAGTCATAAAATTCGCAAGTCTAAATAATTTTTTTTTTATATTTTGTATATATAGTTATATACAGTGAGGTTTATACAATTAAGTAAATAATAATAATAATATTTTGTTTGTTATTTTTTAAAAAATAATAATTTTTTTAAATTTTTTTTATAATTATAAATTTTATTTTAAAATTAAATGATGTTGAACTAGTTAAAATATATACAAAGTTTGGATTTATTCGAACGTGTAATCCAATTATTCTATTAACTTGTGACGAAATTTATCGAGCACGTTTTCACCTCTAAAATTGTAGATCCTCCCCCCAACCAAAATGTAAACTCCACGCGCCAAGTTGTACCCAAAATCTGCTATAAATTTCATTTTACCCTAATGCCTCACGATTGTATCCATTTTCTCCGCCGCTCTCTGTTTCTGTCCCTGCTCTCTTGTTTTCGCTTTCGCTTTCCGGTATGGTTCTTCCCCTCTAGTTTATTATTTTTCGTATATTCTCACAAAAATGAATTCCTACATAGATTCGTACCGAATACATGCCTTCGTTTTTCTGGAAACGCTAAATCGAAATTTTGGTTTGTGTTTTTAGGGTTTGTTAGGTGATGTTTTGCGTTGAATAGTGGCTGTTTGTGTTACTGAAATTCTTCTTTGGTTTTCTGGTTTTTGGTCTCTTTGTTATGGTATTATTTCACTGCTATTTTCTTGAAGGCGTGTGTTGTATCGTAGAATTGATCCCTTTTTTTTTATTCTTGAAGTATTGTGGTTATGATTGGGTATGGAGAATGAAATGATGATTAGACTGGCTTGATAGCTGATATGATGGCTATTTATCATGTATTAGCTCTAGCTGATCATTCTATTTATTTTCTATTAACTTATTGTTATTTTGGTATTTTTGAAATTTTCGATTATTTTGCTTTATATCTTAGAGTATTACTTTCACCGAATCAGTAGAAAATGAGGAGAGGAATATGACCTTGAGGTCACAGTGTAATCTTATTTGTAACTTGTGTATTTGTTTATATTGCCTGAGAATGACATGATGAAGAGAAAACTATGGTGATTGCCAATATGATGGCAATTAATTTGTATTAGCTCTAGCTGATCATTTTCTTTGTCTTATGCCTTTCTTTTTCTTTAATATTCTTTCCAAGATTTTGCAGTATACTTTTTAAGTGATGGCGATTTTGTTTTTTTTTCATATTTAACTCTCTAACTTCGGTTCATTCATGAGAAATTTGGGATTTCTTCTTGTAGTTTTCCACCACTGGAGAAATTTGTGCTCACCTTTTCTTTTCTTTTCTTTTTTCTTTTTAAGTTCTTTCTTTCTAGGCTTTGTTCTTTAGTCAAACAGTTATTTAGCTGGGTTCTGAATTTTTGGTTTGGCCAGGATTTATTTAACGTGTATAGATGAGGGGAAGGAGCTATACCCCTTCACCACCAAGAGGTTATGGTAGAAGAGGGAGGAGTCCCCCAAGAGGAGGACGCTATGGAAGAGGAGATGCTCCCACCAGTCTTTTAGTTCGCAACCTTCGCCGTGATTGCAGGTAAATCTTACTTGTCTTTTTCGTTTAATCCTGCTTACCTATTTGGAGCTATTACGTTCTACTAGTGTCTCCTCAACACCTTCATCCAAAGAAAATCACCCAAAAATAAAGAGAAAAGAAAACAAAATATTATTATAGTACTAATTGTTTAATTTGTTGTATACAGGCCAGAAGACTTGAGGAGGCCTTTTGGCCAATTTGGCCCTATAAAGGATGTTTATCTGCCAAGGGATTATTACACTGGGTGAGCTTGTGTGGTATTTGGGTCTTGACCTGTATTTTCGTGTGAATAAACTATAGCTCTTTGATTCACTTAATTGTCAACAGGTGGCTTTGCTGGTTTTAATTTCTCTTTTGCATTTTATCCCCCTTAGTTGGATATCTTTATTAAGATTTTCGAGATTTAGCAGTGAGTAAGAGTGATGAAGGCCTCAATCAAGTAGTAAGAGTTATGAAGGCTTCAATCAAGTAGTAAGAGTTCTGTTGACACATTCTAATAGTAAGAGGTCTCTTGACATCTATCAAGAAATAAGGAGTGGAAGGTGATGTAAATGGTAATGAAGATTGGAAGGAGTCTTGTTTGAATACAATGTGAAGATATCAAGATTGCAAGTCTTGAAGAATTTCAAGTCATCTTAAATTATCACTCACAAGGTCAGATGTCTAGTGCTTGTTTATGCGCTAATGATGGCCTTCCATATTCTTGGAATTATTTTGAGCTATTAATTTGCTTAGGGGGCTGTTTGGAAATTTTAGAGGCTTTGAGGTTGCCAGCTGTGTCTGCTTCCTTTCTTTTTCATGATTAAGCTAATACTATGACTTCCTCTGAACTATCTTTTTGAGGAAAGATTTAATTATTGTAATACTGTACATTTTTTGGACAAATCTAATTTTATACTGGCTGTGATCAGCATTTGCTGACTGGGATTTTAAACATCCTGTCAGACTGGCTTCTTGGTGAAGATTTTAGTCCTTTGAACAGCCCCTCAACAGTCTGGTTCTTGGGCTAAGTCTATTAGCTGTAATGATGTTTTATTTCTCCACAAGACTGACTATTTTTCTTTACCTATCAATCATTTTCTTTTCATGCAGTGATCCACGAGGTTTTGGATTTGTCCAGTATGTGGACCCGGCTGATGCTGCAGAAGCTAAATACCAGATGGATGGTCAAATTCTGCAAGGGCGGGAGCTGACTGTTGTTTTTGCTGAGGAGAATAGGAAGAAGCCAACTGAAATGAGAGCCAGGGAACGAGGAAGGTATATTCTTAATTTTGATATGAAAAAGTGTCTGAACCGATTTCAATTTTTCCTGTGAAGAGAAAAAATTTCACATAAATATATTTATTTTTTTAATCAACAGTAGAGGTCGTGTTTATGATCGAAGGCGGTCTCCCCCACGTTATTCTCGTTCTCCCCGGTATTCTCGGTCCCCACCTCCACGCTATGGAAGGTCTCAGTCTCCTGGCCGTGATTACTACTCTCCACCTAAGAGAAGATACTCAAGGTATGATATCATTGTTCTCATGTTTTCAATTTCCCATTGTATTTGTGAGATTTGATACTACCAATTATTCTGTAGTACTGAATTGCATTCTGGGGTTCAAAAATGGTGGACCTTCCCAGATGCAGAACATGCCCCAAATGCGTTTGAATTCTAAAATGGCTTGATTCACAACATTTTCGTTTTCTTTTTCCCCCACTCCAGGATGTGGGTTTAAGATTACTGTCGTTCTGCTTTGCCAGTGTGCATTAAAGTTCTGTTGCTGAATAATTAATACTGCAGGTCTGTTTCACCGCGTGATAGAAGGTACAGTAGAGAGAGGTCATACTCACGTTCTCCTGTGCGGGGACGATCTCCCTATGATGGCCCGAGGAATGGCAGTGGAAGTCCAGTGAGGGAACAATCGCCATATGGTTCAAGAAGCCGCAGCCAAAGTCCAGGTCGTGGCCGTTCTCCCGTTAGGGGTCGAAGCCCAAGTCGGAGCAGAAGCCGGAGCCCTTATCCCCCACCGCCTGAGTATTTGAGGGAACCTGGGAGGGATAGATCTCCTAGCCAGTGAGCTCTGTTGAAGGACAAAGATATGTTCATGAGCTGTGTAATGTAATATTCACTTAAAAGAGCGTTGGTTTTTCATTAGGTTTCCGTTCTTGCAGTAGTTTTAATTGTGTACCTAAATGTTTGGATTGGCTGTAGGTTTCGTTTTTACTCTTGTGGCTTTGTCTAAATCTATGTGGCTTTAAATTCTATGCCCGTCTGAGCCAAATTGAGATCCCAGTTTGGGAGGCTGTAATTTCTTAATCGCCGCGGTTTCTACTCCTGCTAATTATTTAGCGCATATTTTATTGTTATTATGGGGTCCTGAAGCACAAGAAGATTTTACTTGGTAGTGTCAATTAGGCAGTTTGTGGGCATTTGTTGCTCTGCATGGTGCTTTCGGACTAATAGGTTTCATGTTATGTCAATTTGAGCATGCTCGATTTGTTCAATTGCGATCTTATAATGCAATCGCATTCTTTGGTCCAATTGCAGTTTTTGTTTCTGTATTCTTGATTTATCCTCTAGGGCAGTTGGTTGGTTCTTTGCACCTAGTTTTGGTGTAGTAGCCATATTTCCATTAGTGATGCATATTGTGCTACTTGTATCTGTGCTCTTTGGATCTGCCCAGAGTTTACTGCCGCAATTATAGCGCTCATTTGGTTTCATTTTTCAATATTATTTTCATTATTTTTACTATTTAAAAATTAAAATATATTATTTTTTACATATTTTCATCATACATTATTTTTATTTTCATTTCATTCTCAAAACACATTTTTTAATAATTTATACATTTTTTTAATAACTTATATATATTATTTTATTATCTTTATTTTTTTCCATCTACATGCAACTAAATTTAATATAATTGTTATTTTTTTATGATCTATCTAAATGTAAATTTATTTTTAATTTATTTTTATTAATTATTTTTTTAAATTTGAAAAATGATGAAAATAAAAACTCAAAATAAAAATAAAACCAAAGGGAGTTCATAGCATATAGAATTCCAATTTGATCTCAAACACGAATTGGTGTTCTGTTTGACAAATTTGAGAATCTAGATTTTTTTATTATCATGTCATAAGGAAAAAAAATGAATAGAAAAAAAAAGATTATTTTTATTGAACATATTTATTCTTTTTTACTACGTCAATAAATTTTCACATAGTAATTTTAACTCCACCTTTGTGGAGTTTATTCTCTGAAGAACTTCATTTAAAAATTATTCCTATGCATTCTTTTCAATGCAGAGACACAAGATAACGAGTCAAGTTGGGATGGAGTTGCATATAGAGCAATGAATAGTCCAATAAACATAAGTATATATTTATAATAGACTCAATGAAATAGCTATAACACATGAAAATAATAGTTTTTTAATTGAAATATGAATAATTTGTAATTAACTTAACATTAAACTAATCCAAGTATAATAAATGTAAAAATATCATACATATAAAAGTAATATGAATAGTAAATTTATCCAATTAAACGACTTTATATTAATTTTATATGTTGATAATATATATGACTAATACAAAGATGAATAAATTAACATAAAAATTCTTGTCGAGTATAATTTGGTTCAATGCACATAAATACATATATAAACACGACAAATTTGAAATTTGAATTTAAATTTTTTTATTAAATATTTATATAATTAAAAAAATTAAAAAAGGTGGGATTGGGGAAGAAAGCTAATGACAAACTTAGAGGTGTTAAATAAGTTGGGCCGAGCTAGCCAGCCCATTTGACAGGCAGTTCATGGCAATCCTGAACTTAGCTGGGCCGGCTTGTGGGTTGACTCATATGTGTGTGTGTGTTTTTTAATTTTAAAATAAATTTAAAATTTTTAAAATTTTATATTTATTTGATTATTAATATTTTTTTCAACACTTATATCTTTTTGAAAGACTTAACAATTTATACTTATTTGCTTTTTAATATTTTATAACACTTAAATTTTTATAAAAACTTAAAAATTTAAATTTATATTAATTTTTTGTATCAATTATATTTTTTCAAAAATACTACTAAAAAGGTGATGAGGGGTTTGGTATAAACCCCTCTATTCATCATTAATTTAGTAAAAAAAATTATATAGAGGTGAATATGATCAAATCTCTAAATAAAATTACATAATAATAATAATAAAATAACTTTGTAATATCTAAACATTTAAATTTGTCTAATAGTAAATCGATCATTCATTCAAATGATCTATAAATTGTAATTTAAAAATTATAATTTATAATTTAAATAAAAAAAATTACAAGCTATGCAAGCCAGCTCGCGAGTTGGCTCGTTTAGCGCTCGAACTGAGCCAACCCACAGTCCTTCACGGTTCACAGGTTGAGCCGGTTCCAGACTGCTAAATTTCAATTCGGGATGGATTTTCAAATGAGTCAATCTAGCCCATCTTATATTAAAGAATTAAGTGAGTAAGCTGGGCCCCTCTTTTCATGGGCCGAGCCGATCGGCCCAGCCCGTTTTGACACATGACCCCGGCCGCACAGCTAAACATAAATAATTATAAAATAGTATTACCATCCATAAGGCTCCAGCAGAATGTTTAGCCATCAAATTTCTCTCTCTAGGGTTCTGTATTCCTCTCTCTCTAAGGTTTTGTAGCTATCACGAACACAGCATTCACCGCGAAATGGGAGCGTCTGAGGAAACCGACAGCAAGATTGACGGTGAAATAGTGGAGAAGCCTAGGACCAGACACAAGGGGAAGCACGACAAGGACAAGCCATGGGATGATCCTTCAGTCGATCACTGGAAAGTCGAGAAATTCGATCCCTCGTGGAACGAAAGCGGCATGCTCGAAGTCAGCTCATTCTCCACTCTATTCCCTCAGTACAGAGGTCCTTGCTTTATTTTCTTTATCTCTCTCTTTTCTTGTGTCGCTCTTCGTAGTTATGCCAGCTGTGGAGTTACTCAGGTCGGAGTTGTGGTTATGGCATTTAGTGTGTAGAATGTTATTGTGTTACTGAATTTAAAGTCCGAGGGTTCTCCTAATGCCCTCATAGTTAGTACCTGTGTGTATCACTCGTTGATAGTTGTTCACTGATGTTTCTTTCTTTTAGAAAAATATTTGCAAGAGTGCTGGCCTATTGTCAAAGGCGCGCTGAAAGAGCATGGAATTGCTTGTGAATTGAACTTGGTAAGTGATTTGACATGTTGCTTCCATTACAGAAACTACAGTGTTAGAGAGTTTGAATAAACAACTCACAGAATGAAGGAGGCAGTTCCTAGGAAGAGCTATAAAAATTCATTATTTCCTCCATTTTTGATTGTTTTTGTACTTTTAGTAATTTGCTAGATGGCTTGTTGGTCTTCAGGTTGAAGGATGCATGACCGTTTCAACTACCAGAAAGAGCCGGGATCCCTATATAATAGTAAAGGCTAGAGATCTCTTAAAACTTTTGTCAAGAAGTGTTCCTGCTCCTCAGGTTGCATGTTTTCTAATTGATCTCTTTTTTTCTCTTAATTTTTTATTGTCCTGTCTTATGAGATTCTTTCATTCTTTTTTATCATCGAAGGATCTTGCCAAGCATCTCATAAGAGTTAGCTTATTTTATTTCTTTGTTTGCCTATTCTTTTTATGTTTTTAGTTAGCAGATTGATTTTCCTGTTTCTAAAAATTGTTTCAAAGTCCTGAATTTTTCTTGGTATGAATTTTTGACTTCACACTCCTTGGTATTCAAGGCTGGAATTTGACTTCACACTCCTTGAAAATGAATTTTCAAGCGCTCACAGAATATTGTGGCCTTGCAGGCAATAAAGATCCTTAATGATGAGATGCAGTGTGACATCATCAAGATTGGC
>JACGDI010005062.1:443978-521981 GCA_014898725.1 Jacaranda copaia
AGGCAATAAAGATCCTTAATGATGAGATGCAGTGTGACATCATCAAGATTGGCAACTTGGTCCGCAACAAGGTTTGTTTTTGTTTAATTTTGATATATCATAATATGTCTCAGAATAGGGTAGCCATGTCTTGTATGCTCAAAATATTGAAAGAATAAGCAAAACCATAGATATCACTCTAGAGTGTGTGCATGGCCAAAGAAAGAGGAAATAAACAAAAGCAGATGACACTCAGTTGAGAGACGGACATTTGAATCTCATTTGACACAATCTTGTCAGAACAGAGAGTTTGGTTCATAAGCTTATGTTGGTCTGCATGCAGGAGCGATTTGTTAAAAGAAGGCAGCACTTGGTTGGCCCAAATTCTTCTACTCTGAAGGTGTGCAACTTTAATTGATTATTGGTGCTTCACTAGAAATTAGTTATGAATAGAAGTCTAAAAGGAGGTACTGAGATAACTGATAAGTTTGTGGATAGAGAACATGGTTTTTTTGTAATTTTTTTGACTTAGTTCTGATATTATGCATGCATCATTGTAATATTTTGTAGTTCTCCCGTTGTGGTATATACCTAAAATTTGACAATAGCTATCAAAAATGCAGGCATTGGAAATTTTAACGGGCTGCTATATCCTGGTTCAGGTAAATATTCATGACCTCTTCTCTCCTAATCCATTTCCTTTGGATTATAGTAGAATTATCGTCTATTAATTAAACATAAGGCTCTTTTTTGTTGCAAAAAAAAAAAAGTTGCAAGACTTAGTGCTTTTGCTTTTACAATGAATAGGGAAACACAGTTGCAGCTATGGGCTCCTTTAAAGGTCTAAAACAAGTGAGAAAGGTTGTGGAAGAGTGCATTCTGAACAAAATGCATCCAGTATATAACATCAAGGTGAATAGTCAAATCTCTGCCTATTGAATATGATTTGGTAGTTTATGCTGTACTTAGGAGTCGGATATTTTCCTCTTTCATTCAACCTTACTTTCTGGTGATGATAGATCCTAATGATGAAGAGAGAACTTGCAAAAGATCCTACGCTTGCAAATGAAAATTGGGATAGGTTCCTTCCCAGTTTTAAGAAGTATGTCACCCACTTGTTACTGCTCACGACTTGCATGTACTGTATACTGTGCATCATGATTTACATTTTTTCTTTTATTTTGAACCTAGGAAAAATGTCAAACAAAAGAAAGTTAAGACCAAAGAGAAGAAACCTTACACACCCTTCCCTCCGCCACAGCAACCTAGCAAGGTAATTGTCGTGTTGTGTGGCTAAATGCATTGACGTTGCCATGTTACCGCTTGTTGTGCTGTTATTTTTTAGTGCTGAACACTGTCTAGGCATAAAAAGAAATTTTACTGCTACGACCCTTTTAATGCTGGAGGCAATTTCTTAACTTAGCTAAATGTAGTTCTTTGAAATCCTGCCTTCTATCGGTTTTCACCTTCCACTGAATAGTATGGTGCCATGTAGGAGATATTGCTGTAATTGCTATCATGAAGTTTGTAGTACCAGTTGCTTTAGTGGAATCTGTGCTCTGACCACTTCCCATCATGCACTATGGTAGTGGCATGATATTGGCCATTGTTGTGCGAACTAGATTGAAGACCAGAAAGGCAACCCATTTATAGAATCATTATAAATGGGTTATATGATGATCTCTCTCTCTCTCTCTCTCCCTCTCCCTCATTGAGTTTTTCTAGATGAATTCTACTCACTCTGTCTGCCTTTTGAATACTTTCAGATTGATATGCAACTGGAAAGTGGAGAATATTTCTTAAGTGACAAGAAGAAGCAGGTGCAGAAGTGGCAGGAGAAACAAGAGAAACAAGCAGAGAAAACTGCTGAAAGTAGAAGGAAACGAGAAGAAGCATTTGTTCCGCCCAAGGTTTGCTATAGGGACAACATCTCCTGCATTTTTGGTCTGGCATTTTATTTTCGTTCTCTTAGTGAATTTTGGCTGGTTTGCAGGAACCAACTAAAGATCTGAAGGCACATACTGATGATAAGAACGATGTGGCTCTGATGGCATTGTCTTTGAAGGTAATTGAGACAACATTGTTTAACTTTCAGTAGGTTTGAGTGTGAATTGCAGATGTAATTAAATTTTGCGATATTCCAAAGAGCAAGTTGTGCTGTTTTGACTTCTGGGCATTGCGAATGTGCTTAAGTTTCTTAGGCTTCAACATTTTTGTTTTGCAGAAAAAAGCAAAGGAATTTGGGAAGCAAAAATCCGCTGAAAATATTGATGCAGAAGCGTATATTGCTGCTTCTGATCGGGCATCTACCAAAAAGAAGTCAAAGCATTTTCAGACTTGATGAATGGCTTTAAGTATGCTAGTTAACAAATAGGTTGAAGCAGAATGATGGGAAGGACAAACACTTCACCAAAACTATAGTGAAAAATGGTATTTGTTGTTCAGGAGTTTTGCCTTTATGTAAGTTGGAGAACTCCAGTTTTGTAGGGAACTTGATATTATTTAATATTCAATAGTACCTTGTACGCATAATCCTTGCACATGGATTAAAGTTTGGATTCCCTTTGCTTACACTTGAATAAGCTTCCTGTGAGTAAGTGGACTTTGTATCAATCTCCCCAACCATGATTAAAGTCGCACAAATCCATTTCAATAAAACTAATAACACTTCATATGTAGAAAGTACAAGGTCAACCTTCAATCATGACAAAGTATTTGCAACAGTTCTTGGTATAACATCATCTTGCCCGTCAATCCAACTCGCTCTAAACAGAAAATTAATCCAATGAATGCGCTCATATAAAGGAAAAGAAAATCAAATTTAGGAATATACGCTGTATCCATCCAAAAAATGACTTCCCAATTTGCCAGTGACGAGAAAATGTGATGTTGTTGAAAAAAATGACATGTATTAATCAAGCCCATATGACTAAGTGAGCGCAACATACTGTCATCAGTTATACACGGAAATTGTGTTCAGACAGTATTCTTTTTACAACACTTACAAGTGGCTCAGGTGCCCATTCTTGCATTTTCCCTTATACTAAAGCTTACACGGGTACTCTTCTTCCACGGTAACGATCAAAAATCTGAAAAAGAAAAAAATTTCAAACAAAAAGACGTCATATGATGTAAAATGAACGTGCATGCCTCAGTGCCAAAAGAGGATTAATATTGAAAAGAAATGTGATACCGCGAAAAACTCATGGTGAAGTAACAGATCCATCTCCTTTAACACGTCACATTCAACTCTCCAGACAATTTGGGCCACATTTCAATACATAATGAATAACATGTTCAGTCCGTTTGCAAGACATCATTCAGCACAATTTACTAGGATTGGCAGGGTTTGGAGGCAGTGACTCAAACAAGAGATAGCCACAAGCAATAAACACAGATTTCTCTATTGTTATCAGGCTTCAATTTCTTTCAGGTTTCCTTTGCAAAATGCATCAGCAAGAAATTATACAATTTTGCATTACAACATAGTGAATCTACTACTCCTAAATGCATTTTGAGAAGAAATAGTAAAAAGGATCTAAATATAATGGACATGATGTATGTGTCATATCAAGCATTAATTTATGGAGTGAAATTTTACTGGAACAAATAAAATCATGCAGGAAAACATGAAAACCTCCTGTGTGCCAATTAGAGGATTATCTAAGTAAATTTTTCTGTCAACTTTCAGACTGTAAAATTCAGATTTTATGCCCCACTTATCAGTTTATCAACCAATTATATTAAAGTTTTAAGCACGCAACTCAGACCAATACAACCAAGTACAGGGCCCCACACAGCACTTTACACGAAAAAATTGAATCTAAATATCTAATATCATACACCAATGCTCCCTACTTTTCAAAAACATAACAAAGATGTCAAAGCAAACATACCGATCTGACAAAAGGTTGTTGGAACAGCCAACCCATAACAGGAATCTTCTGTAGAAAAACAGCCAGTGTTGGCCAGAAGCCACTGCAAATAAAATTAAGCAATAAATTCCTATTTGGAACTAAAAAAATGGAAAGTAAACCAAAGAAGAACCAAATAGATTCTGATATGGATGACCAAAATCAAACCTGAAGAGCACAACAAAACCATATGCCTCAATAATCATTCCTATTATTGGCCATCCAACGATGACAAAGAAAAAGCCAATACCAAATGAAATTGTGCCCTGCAGTCAACATGACAAAAAAATGAAAAGTTACAGTAGAAAACAATATGAGCAGCCGCCAGGCAGCAAGAGTTTTATCAAGTAAAAGCAACCTTAAAATTAGAAGGTTTCATAAAGAACTGCATTGATGACTTCAGTCCAATGGTTAACATCACCCCTGACAAGAAGAGGATCTGTTTGAGTAAAATGGGACACATTAGGAAGCCGAGAGAATAAAAATATTCAATGTACACTTGATCACTCACTTCGACAAAATACTTACATTTCCCATTGCAAGTAGCCCCTTATCGAAGAAGAAAATGATCCCCAAAAATGAAAAGAAAACTCCAAAACCAGTCAAACCAAGACCAATTTCTGTTACAAAGCCAAGGAAAAAGAGAAGATTTTGATCAAGCAGACAAGCACTCAGAAATTTATCAATGCTCTGAAGATTGAAAACACTATTTCAATTAATTATAGTGCATTAGAGCATAACAAAAAGAAATAAAAATCAACAGAACAGAATACACAGCTCAAAATGGGAATTCAAATGTACAGTTGACATAGAAATCCACAACAACCAACATTAAATTATTTTAAAATGAACTGAGAAATTCACCATCACACCTAAAAGCACGTGCCACAACACCAAGCAACATTCACAAAGCAATCGTAATTTATTACAATGACTCAATTTCAGAAAGCCCTCATGCATAATTCGCCCACAAAGACGCTCAAGAGGCAGAATTATATTATGAGAATTAATCGAAGAAAAATAGTTAATGTAACTTAAATTAACTTACTTTTCCGGTCGTTCATATCGAAGGACACCATTTTTGCCGATTCAGATTCAATAGAGATACGCGACGATTTGTCAGCAAAACTAAGAGAAATCCTACACCGCAACAGATTATAAACATTATGCAATTACAATGAAATAAAACACACACACAGAGAGATAATCATTACGCAATTACAAAGAACACACACACACACGAAGAAAACCATAGAAATCACTCCTTTTCCCCTAAGTTTAGGCAAAAAAGGCCCATCAGATATATGATTCAGCGGCGAAAACATCAATTGCAGAGAGATCCACTTACATATCTAGTTCTAAATGTCAATTCAATGATTCACATCTTTTCCACATACATAGGCGATACATCTATATGCGTATACACAAACACACACAAATATATATACAACACACACATGCACATATGCGCGTAGAACGAGAGAAAATCGAACCTGTATTGCACGCAGCACGCAGAGATCGATGGCTGTCTATGGATTTTTCAGCAGCTTCAGCTTCCAAGATGAGGAAGAAGCTCTTGTTATTGGCGCAATTGAAAATGAAAATACTATTAAGGCAAATTTTACTCACCACCTACAATTTAGATTGAGGACTGAGAAGGAACAAAAGCATGGGCTACTGTGCATTGGGCCTTCTTAATCTGATAAAAAACGAATTGGGCCTCTGTTAAGAGGCCCAACAAAATGGGCTTTTACCTATTTGTTGTTGCTTCAAATGGTTACACTCTTTGTGCTCACTAACAAATGATATACCAACTTTTATAATTATGCTTTTTAAATTAATGTTTAATAGTTAAATTAAATTTCTCTACAATATGTGGTGTCTTTGTAAAGATATGTTTGAGTGAGAGAGTGAAGTTTTGATAATATCAAGGCTCATTCTTCTATGTTAACTTGAGGTAATTTTTCGATGATATACTGCATTGTCCTACATTAAAAGAGTTGAGAATTTTGAAACAGCTTTAGATGATACTACTTGATATGTGTGGAGTTTATCCCACATCGGATGGAGAAGAGGGATTTGACCAGCTTATAAGCGGCTTGCCCTCCCCTCCCTCATGAGGCGCCTTTTCATAAGAAAAGGACAAAACCCCCCGCTCGACCCGGACGCCCCGTAGCGAATGGTCAACCGAGCGTAGGCGGGACAATACCTTGGGGGGAGGCCGCCATGTGGCGAGGGACCCATGCATCATCACCACTGAAAAAGTCGAGAGTCTTGAAACATTTATAAATTACTCCATCTTGGTGACCTATTGATGTGTTTTTTAAATAGAACTCTCCACTATTGTATGTTGCTATGGCTACATTTGATACTATCTATTAGCATCAACTGGATGTACTAATTTTGGTTAGTGTTTTGTTTGATATCCATCATTAAAAAGTGGATCGTCCCGTAAAAAGTTGATGGCCAGCAACTGTAGCAACTACTACAACATATTGATATTTGGGGGGTGAGGGTACGATTAATTAATCGCACCCTTATTTGAATCGGCTGTTAAAATCAACATGATAAAATTGACCATAAATTAGGTGTGTGTTTTTCCACTAACGCCCCTTTGACCTATTGTGCAAAAATCATATCTTCACCACAAATCCTTACTTTTTTAGAGTGCAGGCCCATTGTTAGGGTGGCGTGTTCACAAGCTAAAATCTAATTTAACCAAGTTAAGATTTGGTATATGTTAAAATGACATACTAAATGTTGAATAAAATTAATTAGTTTGTTTTTATTATAATTATTTTTTACTTTTTGGTTCAATAATCAATTAACCAAATTTTTTGAAAGAAAATAATAAAATATAAAATTATTTTATAAATTACATAATAAAATCATAATTCCATGTTTATTTATTACTTTTTAGTTTTTGGTGAGTAAAAAATAATTTATATAATGAAAATTTAAAATTTATAATTTATACTAAGTGTGAAAATTAAAATTTTTAGGTTAATTTATATATACATATATAAAAAATTTAAATGCTATGTATATGTATTTTTTCAAGGACAAAATAGTTATCTAAAATGTAATTGGCCCAATCAAATACTTCATATTAGATTATTAGAAATTTCAATGATACCCAATTTATAACACAATATCTTCTATCAAGCAAAATAATAAATAGTTAAATCTCACACAATCACTTATTATTATAATATTCGCTACTATCTAAATTTTATATTAAACGCGGCTTATAACAGTACCTCAAAACATTAAACTTTTTTATTTATTGATCTTCATCAATATATATAATCTAGCTGTTATCACAAATAAGTTCGATGCAGTTATATCATATTCACGAGCCCTTTCTTTCAATTTATGTAATATATGTAAAATCCACATGTATGTATATAAATAAATACCTATGTGCAAATGCATAGTACAATGCTAAATTAAGATTAAATTAAAATTTCAAATTGAATTATAATTTATATGTCAACCTAACTATGCAAAATTTATTTGTTTATATTATTAGCTCATTTAATATTCCACCCACTCTTACATGAGGTGATAACATAATCCACGTCACCTTCTTCTACTTTACAAAATGTAAAGCCGTGCGCCACCACCTCCTACTTTACAAAATGTAAAGCCGTGCGCCACCACCTCCGCTCTCATTACTCCACCAACAATGGAGGTCAATATCCAAGAAACCGCCGTAGTCCGCCCCGTTAAACCTCCATTTGATCGCGATCATGTCCTCTCTCTCTCCCACCTCGACACCGACCGCAATCTCCTCGTCACTCTTCGGTACTTTCGCGTTTACTCCAACAATCTCCACAAACAAGCAGACCCTTTCCACGTCATCACCTCCGCGCTCTCCGCCGTCCTCATCAGCTACTACCCCTTCGCCGGAACTCTTCGCCGCCGCGACTCAGACGGCCGCCTCGAGCTGCATTGCAACGTGGGCGATGGAGTACCGGCAATCAGCGCTGTTGTTAACTGTCCGTTGAGCCTCGTCAACTACCTCAACGCTGAGGTGGACGAGAACTTTGCAGAGAAATTGGTTCCCGACCCGGACCCGAATGAGGGCTCAATCCGACCCATTACATTGCAAGTAACCAAATTCAGTTGCGGCGGGTTTGTTCTCGGGGCAGCCGCACACCACGCTATATGCGATGGTCTTGGAGCGACCTTGTTTTTCAACGCCATGGCTGAGTTAGCACGTGGGTCGGGTCAGATGACGATCGACCCGGTTTGGGACCGCACCACTTTGCTTGGCCCAAGGAACCCACCACGTGTCGAGTTCCCAATTCATAAATTTTTGAGCTTGGACCAGGATTTCTACCCACATAAGGGTTCGGGCAAACGGGTCATCAAGGAGTGTTTTAATGTGAAAGAGGAGTCTTTGGATCAGCTCAAGGGAGTGTTGCACAAGCAATCCGGGTTAAAATTTACAACTTTTGAAGCATTGGGTGCATTCATATGGAGGGCAAGGTACGGACCATTATTCTAATTTTTGTTGATTGTGATCTTATATTACCACTATAATTTTGGATTTATACAAGAGGCAGTATATAATTCGAATTGGGGAGTAATTGTTTTAATTTATTTATTGAGTTTCATTAGGTTCAATGCTTCTAACTTCATATTTTATATGAAAAATTTATGTTAGTGAACATTGAGTCAAGAATCACTCAATGAGGAGGAATTTTGGAGTTAATTCAATTTTTTGGATTCGTATCCCTTTATCTCATTACTACGACACATATGCCGCTTAAAGTGTAAGGGTCGTGTTTGATTGTGGATATTACACAATAGCAACGATTATAATGGGACAAACTTAGATGAGATTGCACAATTTACTATCATGTTTGATATGCAAAATTGCCACGTAAATTGGTGGCAGATCCATTCTCTCCTATTCGGTGATCTACTGTTTGATAGTAGTTATAACTAATTTAAGGACAACGTTGCCTCTACGCAATTGATATATACAAATTGGAGACTGCCACTGCAAATTTGTGGGCTAGCTTGCAAAGTTAGTCTTTGGTATCAAATCAAATGTGTGATTGCTACACATTAGCCTACAATATTTTTGCTAATACAATGTATCAAACGTGCCCAAGGAAATGAAGATTAGATGTCATCATTATCTTCCTACTTCAATTCTTGTGTGATTATAATTTCAATCTAGTAGATTCTTCATTAAATTATTGTTATTTCGCAATATTTGTACTTAATTTCTGGTTATTTCATAACCTTTTCTTGGACAGGACTAAAGCCTGCAAAGTTCCCCAAGACGAAAGAGTCACATTTGCGTATTCCATCAACATAAGAAAGACAATGAATCCACCTCTGCCCGCCGGCTATTGGGGCAACGGCTGGGTACCAATGTACGTACACCTCGCGGCCAAAGAGGTGGAGGAGCAGCCCATCTGGAAAACCGCCGATTCTATCAAGAAAAGCAAGCACAACGCCACCAGTGAATACGTCTCCTCGTTTTTAGACTTTCAGGAGTTGCATTACGAGCAAGGGATAACCGCTGGGAGGAGAGTGAGTGGATTCACCGACTGGCGGCACTTGGGCCATTCCACGGTGGACTTCGGGTGGGGCGGACCTGTTGCGGTGGTGCCTTTGTCGAGGCACCTCCTCGGCAGCGTGGAGCCTTGTTTTTTCTTGCCGGGGAAGGAAGGGGTCAAGGTTTTGGTGCCCTTGGAGGAAGATGTGATCTTGGATTTCAGGCAAGAAATGGATAAGTTGAGAAACCAAGAAAATGGATTACTATCTGCAATTTGATAAGATGATGATTCTTTCTTTTTCTTAAGCAAAATAGATATTATTAATTGTATTGGTTAAATACATTGCAAAAATAATGTACTTGAAAAGTTAGTCAAATAACATGAGTTTGAAGTCTTTATTGTGTGGTATTTGATCTACTAAATATAAAATGTGAGATTGAAGTTTGAACTAAATAGATTTTAAAATTTATGCTTGTATAAATACAAAAATATTATGCTTTTTTATATATATTTTATTCAATTCAAGACTTCTTATTTTGTGTGGTTGGGCTAATAAGTTTTATATTATGTCAATCTAAATTTGTTGATCTCTATATAAATAAAAAGGTTATTGAGTTTAACAAATGTTATGATTGGTGGCTTGCTATGCACTTAGTTGTGTCAGTTTTGAACTTTGAATATCATTTTTAACATTTTGAATTCATTAAGATTATTCTCGGTGTACACACTTCAATTCTTTTGGAGAGGCATCAACTTTGTACATGTTAGGTTTAGAAATACAATGAGATAACATGTACATTGACAAGATTTTGGGACCACTTACCTTGCACATAGGAATTAAATGCAAAAATGGAGAGGGGAGAAAAAAAACAAAGAGTCAATCGTATATGATATATCCATGTTGGCCCTTAATCCAAAATATGGACTTGCAAAGGTATATTGGGCATGTGGTGTTTGACCTTGGCCTTGGGCTGTTGGGCCCGCTCCATCCATTGCTGATATTTTTGCAATGATAGCGTCTCTTCCGATTTTTTTTTTTTTTAAAGAAAAGCGATTTACCCAAAATATTGAATTTTTTTTTTATTATATTTTCGTCAAGAATCAGCTCCATTTTTCTGATTCGTGAAATCTCAGAAATGGAGTCACTTTCTTCAAAATTACTAGTCTCATCAATTCATACTAAGTTCCCTGCACCGTACTCGACAAACCCACTTTACCCCAGGACTTTACGGACTAGTTTTCAGTATTTTCCACTCATTATTCGTTCCAAGAAGTCGAGCTATCAATATCAAGGTACTTTACTTAGAACCCCTGATCTTTATATCGTTCAAGTTTCAATTTTTATCAGTGGAAGTTTAAGAAAATTTGTTTTTGATGTTTCTTATTTGCTTCTTATGCATGCGAGAGGGAACATAACGATGGGTTGCTTCGAGAAAGCTCGGTTGGAACTTATGTACGCTGTTATTATGATCCAGTTTTAGGAATTTCTGAAATGATAGTATGTGAGTTTTAATTAGTTTTAATGAGTTATTGGGTTTAGGACAGGTTGGTGCTTTAGATTCGAGAATGTTTGGCTTTATGGTTATGAAACCATCATAGATATCTAGCAGAGCTCGAACTTCAAAATTTGTTGTTTTTTTCCTCTTATATATGTGTGTGTGTGTGTGTATTCTACTTTTCTTGTTTTGATCAGCAGGGTATTGAAAGTTGAGCTATTTTCAGAAGAGTGTGTAAACAATTATAGAAAGATGGACTGACAAAAGAAACAAATAGTCTGAGAATGTGTTGTCATTCTCAGATAGAAGGCAGGGAACTATGAGCATTCTAACTTGAATTTAGTTTATTAGCAACTGAAAGTTTTAGATGTGTTCTTTCCTAGTTCTAGGTCCTCAGTTTTATTTGAATGATCAACAAATTAGTATCTGATTGTGAAAAGATTATATTTATATGGTGTTGTCCTCTCTTGGCTGGCATAGAATTGCATATTTTCATTTCAGTGATCCTTCCATTGAACCAAAAACAATGGTTTGTTTTAGATTTTCAGGAATATGCAAAACCCTCTAGACTTCTACCAGCCAGAGAAGTGAAGGTTTGCACGGATGCTTCAGTTGAGAAGGTAGCTACTTCTTTCCTGTCTGGTAGATCCGAGTGTTTGTACAAAGTGAAGTTACAAACAAGTAAAATATATGGATCAGGCCTCAGTGATGTGACTGCCGGAATTTTGCTATGTTTGATTGCCGAGAATGGCTCCTCAATTTTACAACGATTTCCTGCTACTTCGGTTGGAATTGATACATGTGCAGAAGACAAGGTCATATATGATAGTTTGCTTCTTCAGAGAGGCTCCATTGATGAATTTGCTTTCGAGGGACCTAATCTTGGGAGAATTATAGCTTGTTGGATCAGCTTGGAATCTGGTTAATCTATTTTATAGCTGTTCAATTTGCTATTACTTGATAGACATGTTGACATGATGGCTATCCAAATGACAATGTCCTTGTCTTCATATGCTAATTTTCCATCACATATGACATAGGGATGAGATTGACCATATAGTTTAATATCCATCTTCACGTCTGGCTTGACATCTAAAAGCATTTGTTTTGACTCTCATCTTGCTGCAAATGGCAGGTCAATGGAGAATAGGTGGTATAAGCCTGGCCATCATTTCTGATTGTCGGTCTTCTTCAGCAGGAAATAACCAAGAAAGCAAACAACTGACTGGTTTACAGTACAACTTTGAAGTTGAGGATATCTTGCTTGGGGAAAAAGGGGAGGCTTCTATGATGGAATTTAGACCTCATTCAGTTACTGCATTTTCCAAGGATAAATCTACCTTGTACAATGTAAAGACCTTAAATGGATCACCCTCGCTTGGTAGTGACCTAAGATCAAATGAAGAAAGCATGAAGGAATATGCAGACCTGAAGTTCTCATTGTTATTTTACGACGCAGCTCTTGTCCTGGCTGGTTTGTCAGTTGCATCTTTTTGGTCAGGAGAAAATGCTTCTTATGCATTCTTAACAGGTGGATTGTGTGGATTCTTTTATCTGTTATTTTTGCAAAGATCGGTTGATGAACTACCAGCACCAGAACTCATTCCGAGTGAGAAGAAAGGAAGTTTTGGTCAAACTTTCGGAAGATTAAAGGGCCCTATTTCAAGTTTGGTGTTGGCATTTGCATTTTGCATCATAACAGTGAAATATGCTTCTGGAGAGGATGCTGTTAAGTTGGCACCAAACGACCTCATGTTCGGGATGATGGGGTTTCTTATGTGTAAAGTGTCTGTTGTATTGGCAGCATTTAAACCGATGCCACTTAGTTTAAGAGATAACAAACAGAGCTTATAATTTCTTGTATTTGTCTGTAGAGTGTACATAATTATACATAATGATAGCAGTAAGAACTGGTACATACTAGATAGGGAAGTTGACCTTGCTTCCCTCAAAAGTTCATCGTGGATAAGAACCAATAGTGAGATGATGAATGATTTAAGTTCAATATTTTGTTTGTTTGGTTTGATTGTGCCATAGCTCTACAATTTGGTATTATACTTTTCGGAATAATGCTTTCAACATGTGACATGGGCTAAGCTTTTGCTCATGTATCTCACCTCATAGATTCGAGAAATTCAGTAAGTTTCACCAATCTCGAAGAACAAAACTTCCAATGGATCTGTAAATACAAGTGCAGTAACACTTCTGTATTAAGATATGTTCACCCTGAGTATATACTTTTCATCTCCCACCAAAACGAGAATATTATAAGCAGCAACTAATCCAAACAAACAATCGAAGGATTTATTGTTCCCTTCTAGAATAGGGGCTCGTATTTTCAAGTTCACATAAATTTCTTGACAATCAATTGAGGTAAAAAAAATTCAGTGTGTACTTACTTGCCCACTTAAAAGGAACTATATGAAGATCAATTTGCAGCCAAATGCTCAAGCAATCACTGAACACATGTTAGACATGGTTCTCCTGCATGTGCCTTTTCTGCTTACTTTCAATACAAACAAGCCCCCACCAACCCATTTCTATCCTCTGGATGCTCTTGGTGATTTTTTCAGTTTTTGGGATCGTGATGCATGATCGTTGCAGTGCTTTCCCTCCTCCAATGGTATATCCAAGGGGCTACCGGGCTTCCTCTTGTGAATGCTGCTTGACCTAAGTGACTGACATCCCCTTTCAGCATCATCAAATGGTTCCACTTCACCTTCTTCTACTGTACCATGTGAGGTTTGTCCTTTTATTTCCTGGTGATGTCCATCCCTCACTTCAGTTTCAGATTTCATGTGATGAGAGTTCTCGTTTTCTGGCTTATTTACAGCATGCTTAATCCTTTCACTCACAGCAGGCACTTCAACATCCTCGAGTTCCCTCTCAAGCTCATCCACAGGGTCTGTCTTCCAATTTATGTCTCCACGGGCCTTTCTCCTTTCAAAGGCTGCTTTAATCTTTTCTTTGTCTAGCTTTTTTACGGCAGCTTGAGGTGACTGGCTAATCGTACCATCCTTGTGGGATATATTTCTACCATGAGGGTTATCCTTCTTTTCAACTGTATCCCTTGTTTGAATTAGCCCAGAATTCCCTTCTTGATCATCTTCGCAGGGTCCTTGAATTCTAAGCCTTGATTCATTCTGAATCTCCTCCGAGTTTGCCTGGTGAGGAAATGCTTGCCGTTGATGGTGCAGCATGCCATCAATTCCATCATCTCCCCTGTGATCTATAGTGCTATTCCTTTCAGAAGTTCCATGGTCACTACTTCGTGTTTGAGTCACTTTAGGAGGCCCATTGTGATTATCAGCCTGCTGCTGATCAGGAACCAGCCTTGATGATGCTGGCTTCAAGGATTCTGCCTTTGAAGTACCCTTGCCATGGGAAGAATTCTCACCAGCAATAAGCTCTGCATTACCAGGAGGACCTAGTGAGGGAGGTCGCTGAATGCCTCCAGCACTTCCTTCTGCTTCAATAGCCTGGGATGGTAGAACTCTGTTTTGTTCATACAATTCCAACATCTGATTGCTAACCTCTGCAATGAACAGAATATCCAGTCAAAATAAAACATCATTTAATAATACCTTACACAGTCAGCATGCATAACATTGTGCCATTTCAATCAAATTGCATCACCTTGACAGTCCTGTTTCATGTTTAATCTATTATTGAGAAAGCAATTTCAATTAAAAGCACAATTTTTTTCAGCCATTGGCCATGCTCCAGTAAGGTGAGACCTTGTCCATGATAGCATGATGATGGTCCTAGCTATTCAACACCATGAATGTGATAAGTACAATCTACCAAAGGAAGGAAAGACACGGACCCTCCAATTGACGTGGAGTGACATCAAACTCCTGCCACCAAACCTTCTCACCATCCAATGGGAGCTTCACTTTCAGGAACTTGGCAGCAAGGAAAATGGCACCTGCTGCAATGTGGTGGTGTTTAAATTGCAAGCATAGAGACGTCCGAAGCCTGCATGCGGCTTTCTCGGGTCAAAAAAAGAAGATGACGAATGGACATGGGTGGGCACTATGAAACTATGATATGCAACACACATACCCATCGTTCACAAAATTCCATGCAACTTGAGCTAGGGCATTCTGAGCAACATTAAATTTCTTAATTGCCTCAACAAGGGGTTTATATGGATGCTGTACATTAAGATCAAAACCAAGAGTTGCAAGGACAACCCTTTCTCCCAGCAAGATAAGTTCTTTATGTTGCTCATATACCTCCTGCACAAAGTACACAACGACATCAAATAACAGGTGCATTATTCAAGGACTTGGAAAGTTAAAAATATAATTATTAGTACTGATACACATACAGCACCCTCACTTGACTTGTTTTACAAGTCTTTTTCAGCTGTATTCTTCCAGAAAAAGGCCATATTAATTGAGAAAAGGAATTTATTCAAGAAGTAGTAAGCCAACAAAAAATAACTAGCAGCGAGCAAGTTACACCACCTTTTGCTTGATCCTTTGCGCAGCTGCAGCATCCTTTTTGTGAATAATTTCGTATGACACAACTATGACATCCTTTAGAGGACGCGGAGTTTCTTCAACCTTACCCGCAAGAAACATACATACTGTAGCAATGATCTGCAAGGAGGGCGTAAATAATTTAGGCACCAAAATTTCAGTTATGTTCACATCAATGTCAGCAAATGAAGTTAAGGATGAAGCTAACTATTAAATTGACTATGCCGCCATCACCTGAACCTTTTCTTGATATTCCTATCTATATCAGTCAGTTGTGAGTTGTTTCTGCATATGGTGAGAAATCTTAATTATTAGGGTTTATTATTTATTTGGTTTCAGAGACTTGATATTTGAATGCCATCAGCTAATCAAAACTTCAAAAGGGAAGAAAATCATTCACAAATGATGGTAAAACACATATCCACTTGCAAACATATAAACTGCCCCAACTCTTGTTTTCTATCATTCGACCATCAAGTCCTTCAGTATCTTGCGCAGAAAAAATTACATAATTTTTCTTTCATCTTTTTAACAAATTGACAAGCCTTATTTTTGTTTTTTAAGTTCCGGAGACTAAAGCAGTTGTGACCATAACTACTGCCTTTATCAGGAGTGCCTTCTAGATTTCTCATTGTCTAACCACCCAATCAAGTTAATTTCATGAGTCAAGGTGCATTTGAGCCTACACCTAACAGTGACATCTAATAGGCCAAAGTCATGAACACTATGCCCAACATGCAAAATATCCAGACTGAGGTCCTGACGATTTGGGATGACATTATTCTTCTCAACATGTTATGCAGTCCTCTGGGAATAGTAGCCACATACCTCAAAAATTTATCAGATGAATTAACAATTAACTGAGTGAACGCTAAACTCACCCTCCTATCATTTTTGGCATGCGACTGATGGAGGAAGAATCGGTGACAAAATATTATTGCCGATGCAATGGTCACCTGAGGCCTGCATCATGAAGCCACCAGCATCGTTTGTGAAGTCACCAGATATGAAGACAGGATTAGATTGCAGTGAAATTACAATGTGTTATGGCAGGACAGACAAAATTAGTGTACTAACATATTTAATGATGTTCAGAAACGTGTTTTACATGGACTGATGCACCTTAAAATTTACATGTCGCACCTACCTATTTTTCCTTTTGGGTGAAGTACCTGAACTAATAACCCGCACACAACCTCCCTTACCCAAACCCCTCCTTGACAGAATCATACGCACAAACTCTTGCGTATGGATCGAAACTTTAAACACTAGACCGCTCATTTATCTCATATTTAAAAGTGTCATTGCATATATTTAGTCATCACTTAACATATAACAATTTCCAGACATTCAACTTATATATGGGTATCCCACAATACTAGAAAACTTATTTTTAGAAAAGTTCTTCATAACACAAATTCGTTGTTGTGTGATACTTACCATTAATGCATGAATCTCTACCCGTATGCTTTGTAGAACTCAAATAAGAATCAAAGGAATAAGAGCTGATACTACAATTCTACAGCTTAAGAAGATTGGAACAAAAAGGCCCAGGATAGAATCATCAGTCAAAAGAAACTTAAAGAAATCCAAAGCAATTCATCCTGACATGAAATAATACGAAGAACTCACGAACATCCAAGAAAGGAACCTTACACTTTCAGCCTCATCCCTAAATCTTGTAAGTATGTGCAGTATGACTTGCGTAGGTAAGTTTCTTTCTTCAAATCAATGCCATCTCGTCTTGAAGGTGAATTTTCTTCAATTTCCTTCCTAGAGAAATACCAATTCCCACCACCTTTTTCTGGCTTATCCTGAGAAACCTTAAAATCTCCTTCATGTGATCCATGGTGAGAAGGCTCACTCGACGACATACCAGCCGAATTTAACTCCTTTCTCCCACCAAAATTTGTGAACAAATGTTGGACAGCAACTCTCAAGTTAACAATATATGTTCAGACAACCTTCATTCATCAACATTCAGCCCACAAACTAAACAGCAATTAAGAGTGAAAAAGCAAAGGCATGCAGGCATTGAACTATATAACTCCAAAGAGAATAAAATAAAGTAAACAAAAGGAAGATAGACAAAAGAAAGCATGAAGTAAAACTATCAGAAACAATATAAAAAGCTTCTGGTTTAACTAGATTACCAATATTCACAAAAGTTCAACTACATGTTACGCCTTAATTACCTGACATATCGTATAAAGCAAAACAAAGAGAAGAACTTTTAAAATTAACCTTTTATCACAGCTTTTGATTCACTTAAAACTACTCAATGCTATGCAGAATAGCATTATATTGAAAATGATTTAACAGAAATTTTTATGCTTAAAGATGTAGAAGAAATGTAAAGTAATGCTAGATGATCAGTTCTTCCATTAAGAGATATAGGGCTCAAATATCTAATCCAAAAAATGATAAAGTAAAACTTTGTGGGCTGCTATATTAACTATTGTTATCTTTTTCACTTAACCATTTCAAAAGTGAAACATAATTCTTTGATAAAAGAAATTAGCCATATCATATTCATCATAAGTTTTTTGGCTTAATTTTTTATAGAAGTGTCACCTAATTATAACACATTCCTATGATATAGAAAAATTAGAACAACTGACCTTTTTCCCCAGAGACATTGGTGGTTATTCACTTAATAGCTTCTTTACGCATGTAAGAGTTCTTACTTAAAACTAATAAAAAAAAAACTAGTAAAAGAGGAATACTATATCTTATTATCTTTACAATATTCATGAACTCTATATTGATATTAAGGAAAATATTGGTGGTTACAACTTATACGCTGATTAATTTAGTTTTATGTCAAGAAGGAATTTTGAATAAGCAAGCAATATATTTTAAATAGTTGTAAAATATATCACTGGTGGTATAATGTTATAAACTAGGATAGATTCCATTTAGCCCACAAAATTTGACACAATATCATGGACCATCCTCCGAGTATATTCATTGAATTACTTTACGACTTCATTTCATTGGCATTGCCCAAATAGTTAATGTTATTAATAGTGGACTCAGAAATGGCAAAGTTGTGCAGTTGAAAATGTGAACAGAAAAGGAACAAAAGAATCTATTTTGGTGCCTGACGCAGCCTGAAGATCTCAACTAGTTAGTGTTTAGAGGGCACATTCAGCAATGGCTAAAAGATTAGCATCAAGGAGCAAGACTATGCCACCACAGTCCTCTATATCTTCTCACTGACATTTTATTCTGCACCTCAAGCTTTAGCTATGGTTTATTTGATTAAGTTTCACCGCTTGTCAATCAAATACCGCTGCAATAAAGCTCTACTTTTCCAAAAAATCCCTTAACTGTTTTTCTTCGTCAAAACTACATTATCGAGGATAATCCCGACCAAATGCCCATCTCCAAAATGATAAATTCATAAATGCCACGCCGCATTTGACACAGGACTTTCATCAAACAGTTGGTATCTACACTATCTATATCCCCTTCACTTTGACAACGCTTTTCTGCACAATCTTATATTCCAATAATACTATCAATAACAGAAACTTACACCCACATAGACAGCAAATAAAAACTGATAAATGTAGCATGAGAACAGTTCTAAAACACGCACAACAGATAAATCGAACATCAAAATGGCTAAGGCTTCAGCACTCTGCATTACGATATAACTACAAAAGAACTTACACTGGAAACCCCTTGACATTATCTCCATCGAACAACTTCGGCCCACCATTGCCGCCTTGGCTGTTCTTGAACTCCCTTCGATTCTTTCGTCAAAACTGCAAATGGCAAAAGGTGGCTACTGAGAAACTATGTGAGATATGAAGATAAAGATAGTGAAGACGATGTCTTTATGTATCTATATATGCATATATGTATGTGTGCATATATGTAGATGATCGTTGGGTTGGAGCGTAGATAGTGAAGAGTGGCAATGGAGATGATGATGGATAGATACAGCTTGTCGGGTACCTGTACTACGTCTACGTGTGTAGCGGGCTTGAGGGTAATTACGGTAGATCATGTTCTTATTCATTTTCATCAAGGGTAAGAGTGTCATTTCGATCATCACGTGCTCTTCACGTGTTGAAGCATGCAAAAGCCTAATTTTGCTCGGCCCATGGACTTTAATGGGCTCTAAAGGATCAGAAACTTGGGCCACAATTAGGCCCAAATTGAGTGGGCCACGTTTGATTATGCAGAAGTTAAAACAATTATCACGCCATATAAGAGCGGGCTGTCAATGATTCAAATTTTAATTCAAATCAAATTTGAATTCAATACGAATTTTAGAATTTTTATTTACTAAAAATATTTAATAAATTAAATCCAATTATAAATATTCAAATTCAAAATAAATGGATCAAATACGAAATCGGGCAAACCAATATGTTAAATATCCAAATCCGAACATTAAAATTTTTTTATTAAATTAATACTCGTACACATAATATTAATAATAATTTAAAATAAAATCTATATATATTATATTGACCTAATATCTGTATTAATATTTATATTATGATATTAATATTGAGTCTTTAATATCAAAAATAAGAAAGATATTGATAAAATGTTAAATATAATAATATATAATAGTTCATCTATGTATTAATATAATATGAAATAGAAGTTTAATATTCAAATATTTAATTTTTGGACTAATATATAATAAAATAGTTAAAAATTCAAATAAGACATAAATTTACTTTATAAATATAATATTTTTATACAATTTAAAAGGCAAAAAAATTAAATCAGGTCCAATTTTTTATCGAATTTCTGATATCCATCAAATTCGAATATGATACTAAATAACAAAAATTCTATGAATTTTGCTTATGAATTTTGACAATTGGATTTGAATGCAAATACGATTGGTCCGATTCAAATTCGATCAATTGACAGCCACTATCTAAGCCACAATTCATCTACCCCTTTTATTTTATTCTTCGTTTATTTCAATCTCATCAAAAAAAAAAAAAAGGTTGCATAAGTACATTGCTAACATCGTTATAAATTTTGTTTATCTTTTTTCATTGGAATAACAAATTATTATTATTTTAGTAGCATAGAAGAAGGTATCTTCTACATGGGCAAATTTCTAATTCATATGTGATAGTATTGAGGACAAGAAAGGGACAGAAAAGTGTAAAGAAATGATATGGGAAGTAGGAATACAAAAGGGACAAAAAACATTGCAAGAACTATTGGATTATGCATATAACTTTAATGGCCCAAAGTGACCTCATTTTAGTGAATATACTTAACTTCCACTTGGCATTCAATTGATAAGAACAAAATGTTTGAGGACAAACCATGAAAATTTTTAGGGTTCATAGAGTATCAAAGGTGGCCAAGATCCTTAGTTCAGTGTAATAAGCAGACAATTTAAGAGAACAAATAATTTTGGAGCTTATCAAGTTTCAAGTGTAAGACAAACTAGCATCTTTGTGATTACATGGTAGAATCATAACTTTTCCTTTTTTATTCTTGGTTTGATCATATGGGTACAAATGAGTCAAGCTGGCTCGCTAGCCTCATGAGTCACAAGTCGAGCTTTGATTTGAGTCAATTTCGAGCTGTCTGTATCCACTGTTTAAAAAATTGGATCGAACTAGCTGGTTGGACGGTCAACCAACTAACAAAACAGTCCAATTTTCTCAAAAAATCAAAAAATTGGGAAAAAAAAAACTTCATATTTTGTGAAAAAAACATTCAGATCAGCCAGTCAAACTGGTGAACTGATGAACTATTCACAAAAATCTTGATTAGAGTTTAGAATTTAGAATTAACTTACACACTCTCAACTTTAAACTTTAGAGTTGATATATTTAAATTGTTGTCACCATTTATAAAATGAATTGTAAAATTTGGATTGTGATGTTAGATAATATCATTTAAGCTCTTTATGTTTTATACTTTGGCATTTTATTAATTTTTAAACAATATATATAAATAAATATATATTTCGTAATTATAATTTTGTGGTTCAATTACGATCTAACCAACAGTTGAACCAGTGAACCGTGAACCAGTAAGTTTTTCGATTCACTGAACAGTCTAGTTTTTTGAACACTCCTACATCTAGGCTCGAGGCTCACGAACCAATATATAATTAAATATTATTTTTTTTATTTTATTAATAAATATATATTATATTACTGTTTTTCGATTTCGATTTCGAGGTTGTAGTTTTTGACAATTCATTTGTTAATTCAAGTCTTATCAAATCGAGTTCAAATTTTTGCCGAGTCGAACTCGAACTCGAAATCAAAAATTTTGTCCAAATTCAATTCGACTCGACTCAGTTACACCCCTAGCTCGACTTCGTATTTGGATACATGGGAACAAGCTAGTAAAATGTAGGAACATTTTAATGATTACAACTTCAATTTTGCTAAATGTTTATCGTGAGAAATTAAATATTTTTTTTACTTCGACAATATTTTTAAAGATGTTTTTTACGGTACGAGTATTCTCTTCTTCTTTTTTTCATTCGAAAATTAAAATTTTCGAACCCATTTTGATATTACTTCAATAAATTTTATTTAAAACTCAATTTGATATATACTTTATATCCCTAACATTTTAATTAAATGAATCAAGCTCTAACAAAAATAAAATATGCACAATCTTCACTCTCTCTTGAATTAAATGAGCCACTCTATGAATTAAATGAGCTTTGACTATGTCAAGCCTACGCCAATCGCAAGTGGTTAATGCAGATTGGCTTTTTCCTCCTATAATGCCAACTCCTACCTGTTTTGTCCCACATCGGATAAATCTAGGTAGAAGGTAAATTTTTTAAGGTATTTACAAAATATTTAAAAACTTGTAAAATATTTTCAATAATTAATAATTTTTTTCACAAATAAGCTTATAAACTCGCTTAACAAAGAAGTTCTATAACGCTATATTGGTATTTTATCTAAATAATTTTAATAACTTATTAACAAAAATTTTATAAAATACGAGAATATATGAGGTTTTTTAATTTAAATACTCACTTTGCATATTGGATTTTCTATTATAATTTTATATGTATATTTTACATTTGAAACAACATATGCGCAGTGCGTAAATATGCTTAATGTCAATTATAAAATTTTTCACAAATAAACTTATAAACTCGTTTAACAAAGAAGTTCTATAAAATACGAGAATTTATGAGGTTTTTTAATTTAATTGAACATCATCTCAGGTGGCTGAACCCAGAAAAATTTACAAATCTAAATACTCATTTTGCATATTGAATTTTTTTATTATAATTTTGTATTTATATTTTACATCTAAAATCATATATTCGTAGCACATAAATACGCTTAATGTCAATTATAAATTTTTTCACAAATAAGCTTATAAACTCGTTTAACAAAGAAGTTTTATAATGCTATATTGATATTTTATCAAAATATTTTTAAAAACTTATTAACAAAAATTTTATAAAATACAAGAATTTGTAATTTTTTTTAATTTAACCGAACATCCTCTTAGGTGGATGAACCCAGAAAAATTTCACAAACTTAAATACTCGTTTTGTATATTGAATTTTCTATTATAATCTTGTATCTATATTTTATATCTGATATCACATATGCACATCACGTAAATACACTTAATGTCAATTAAGTGAAACATATTCCTACATTCATCTCTTTAATAATAGTAGCCGATATGAAATAAAATTCTTCTTCTTAGGATTAAAAAAAAAGGGTAAAATATATATAAAACAAAAACACATAATTAATTTTTTAGGCCTCCTTAGATTGTTCGGTAAAAAAATAGGAGAATTATCTATTAAATATATTGAGCCCCCACTATTACAACCTCAAAGAAAAACATAGGAAACTAAGAAATTAAGACTACTCTCTTCTGATTTTCAAGAACAACATCCTCTAGGCCAATTTCTTAGCAACACAAATAAAACTAAGAACCCTTCAAAGAATTTCATTGAATATTTTGGGATTTGCCGAAAGATGAATTCAGCATTTTGTTGTGCAGCTAAGCCCTTCATCAACGCAAGCAACCATACATGCTCATACAGAAAAACAAGTGCAAGAGCTGAAGTAGCCATAACTATTCCAAAGAGAAGAAAGAAGAGTTCTCATCAGTTTGAATTATCAGTTGAGGGGATTCCATCCACTGATCTGCTGGTACATGAAATCGTCCGTAGGCAGTCGCAGAAACCGATCAACTCGACTGCGTTGGATGCTTCTAGAAGGCCTCGTTTCCACCCAATGTTTCTTGAAGAAGCATATGAAAGATGTCGGGATATTTGTGCTGAATATGCAAAAACATTCTACTTAGGTTACCTCAAGACCACCTTTTTGTCACACTTTTTTTGCTTTACATTTCTTCTTCCTTTTAATGTATATTTGTTCATGATGTAGGAACACTTTTGATGACCGAGGAAAAAAAAAAAGCTATATGGGCTATTTATGGTAAGTGATTCTTACTTCTTAATTACATGTCTTTATTGCTGTCCAGTCCTTAATTTCTTGCAGTTGCATGATGATTTTTTTTTTTTTCATTTTTTCGTTTTTGATTCTATGCAGTGTGGTGCAGGAGGACTGATGAACTGGTTGATGGGCCGAATGCAGTTTATATGAGCTCGGCTGTTCTTGATCGATGGGAAGAGAGATTAGATGATATCTTTAACGAACGCCCTTATGACATGCTTGATGCTGCACTTACTGATACAGTTCACAAATTCCCACTGGACATAAAGGTGCTTATAGAACTCTTTTCCCTTCTTTGAAACATATTATTCATCTTATTAACTTTTACCACATAAATGGTGATGAGATGTGGTTTTTTGTTGTCAATTTGTAGCCATTCAAGGACATGATAGAAGGGATGAGAACGGACATGAGAAAGAATAGATATGCAAACTTTCAAGAGCTTTACTTGTACTGCTACTATGTGGCTGGAACTGTCGGCCTAATGAGTGTTCCAGTATTGGGGATTGCACTGGAGTCAACACTTTCAGCTCAAATAATCTATAATTCAGCACTCTATTTGGGAATTGGCAATCAACTGACTAACATTCTAAGAGATGTTGGAGAAGAGTAAGTGTTCATTCTTAAGTTATAAAACCTTTTTAAAGGATCTTTCATAATCAAATTTGTCGTCAAACATGAAATCTCAATTGCATTGAAGTATTGTTCCTCCAACATGCATTTCAAGGGGGTTTTATTCTAAAAAGGCAGGGAGTAGCTAAGAACTTATCTCAAAACCTTGAGTTCATCCATTATGAAACAAAACCAGATATCATTAGAGTTCCAACCCCAGTAGATAGAGTCAAGAAGTATGTGATCATCGTTCTCACAGATAATATCAATTAGTAATATTTGATTTGTACCATGTTAAAGAAGTTGAGGGTTTTGAGACAATTTATAAGTTGTTCATGTATAACAGTTCAAGCACATTTTCCTAATAGAAATCACGCATATGCATGCTAATTGGAGAATACCTCGATGCAATGAATTTCAATGCATGTAGTCATCCCTATCAATCTTTTGTGCTATCTCTAATAATCCGTTTTTGTGCCTATCCCTGTTTATGTTTGTCGAATGTTACCAGTGCATCAAGAGGGAGAATTTATCTTCCCCAAGACGAACTAGCTAAATTTGGATTAAGCGATATGGATGTTTTCTCAAGGAAAGTCACAGACAAGTGGAGAGAATTCATGAAAGAGCAGATCACAAGGGCAAGGTTCTACTTCGATCAGGCTGAAGAGGGCGCCACTCAGCTTCACGAAGCTAGCCGTTGGCCGGTAATTCATCAACATAAGTTCCACGCACATACATTTTTCTGCATCAAACTATTAAGAATGTCAATATAACATGCTAAGAAGAACTCCCTTCTTTCTGGTGGCTTTTTCAGGTGTGGTCATCATTGATGTTGTACAGGTTGATATTGGACTCAATAGAGAACAATGACTATGATAACTTGACGAAGAGAGCATACGTGGGGAGAACCAAGAAACTGATGACACTGCCTGTAGCATACACTAGAACCCTTATAAATCCTAGTACAGTTTGCCCATAGATATCTCGTTAATAATATACGTATGTGTGTGTGTCAAATGATTATCATGCACAATTTACACAAGCCATGTTGAAATACAAAACATCATCGCAATTTGTTTGGTAGAAATTTGCTTCTCCATCATCTGATCCTAGTCTTTGCAGTAAGTAATATACATATGCAGTCAATAGAATACAGAAATACACTAATAGGAAGGTCAACCCTTTCAAGTAAAAACATAGGAATGGAACAGAAAGGAAGTCATCCAATGCAGGAGTCTAGAGTGAACCAAACACCAGCCAACATTGAAAAAATAGAAGACCACTCACTTGGAAAGGTTAAAGGTGGTATAACTGTTCCCTTCACAACCCTTTTTCCATTTTCCAACAATGAGGGGAAAAAGAGTTTGGAGGGAATAACAACTTAATATCACCCTCCTAAAATAAAGAACAAAATATACGAAAGAAAAATGGAAAAGAAATGTGAAAATGTGAAAGAAAATGCCACATCTTCTGCATTGGTAATATATGTGCAGCGATAACACTGCCGAGCTGTGCTGCCTCTTTTGGAGTATCTTCATTAGTTTAAGGATAACAGCTGAGCCGGAGAAAGCATCACCCAGCTTCTTTCTGTCATCCAACCATCAATATTTGTTATCCTGAGCCGGGGAAAGCATCACCCAGCTTCTTTCTCTACCATCCAACCATCAATATTCTTAGTATATTTTTTAAACCTTATAAGCAGCTTGCAGGCATCTGCCTGAAAGTGTCCAGCAACTCTTCCAGTTACATTAGAGAAAGTAATCTGGTGTTCTTCGGGTTACATCAGGCTCACCACGTCTGGGAGCTGGCTCAAACTGCAATTGAAAATATAGGAACTCAATATCCACTAGAAGTCTTTCTTGACACAAGCATGCACCTAACTCATGTTCATCCATGGACACATGAAGGCATGAGGCAGAGAGAGAGAGAGAGAGAGAGACCTGAATGAAAGTATGACCTTGGCAGTCATCAACTTCCAGGATAGATGCCATGTTCCCACAGCGATAACAATAATTAGGAGCACTAAAGATTGTCACAACCTTTTGGTCCTGCAACCCGCAATAACCAGTTATCAATCTGCTCATAAACTAAAAACTCAACATGCATAGGAAGTTCGTAGATTTACATGAGCCCAATTAAATCCCTCCATAACCAGCTGGTGTGCTCTAGCAATCAGCTTCAAGTTGTTCGTATGGTTAAACTGCTCTGATATGTCCTGTTCAATTCATGTGCATAAAGTATACACTTAGTTCCCATTCAACAAGATCATAGTCAATGACTGTGGAGTGTTGGAAAATACTTGGCCAAATGTATATCCAGCACCCCTGGGAGAGATGCCCCAACCACATCGATCATCAGGGTCGGACCATAAAAGATCACACATGGGCCCTTCATGAGGAACTTCTTGAACACGATCAAAGTTACGAATATTATCAAGAGTTTCGATGGATGGTGACAATCCACCATGAAGACAAAAGATTTCTGACTCAACCTAGAGAAGTTAAAAAGGAGATACTTTATCAACATGGGGATATCTATGAGCACGTGAAATAGAAGAATACTAGAGTCTTCTATTCTGTGTTCATGCGTGCTAAGCAGAAACCTTTCAGTATATTTGCATAAGATAATGCAGCAATGCAAGTAACTATGCTTTGGGAGAGAACATGACTAGCCTTTGAAAGCTCTGACATAGTGCGGATGATAGAATAATGCCATTAACAGGGCAATAATAAGGAAACATATCCCATCATTCTAGTCCAACTATTGATTTTAATTCTAGAGAAAGTGAAGTTGAGTGGTACGTCTTCAATCAATAAAAAAGAATATACTAACCAATGCAGTAAGAGGAAAAAGGTCGAATAAATCCGTAAAGATCTTCCACACATTGGCGTTACCATATCTGCAAATGCAACAAAGTCAATATGTTTGGCAATCTTGATGCACATATTCATGTACGCAGGCTCTTGCATAAGGTAAAGAGACACATCACAAACACCAATGAATGTACATTCTAACTAAATACAATCCTGCTCAGAACTTGCTTCCTCCATTTAAACATCACAGTAGCCAGAACTAACAATAATTTTAACAATTCTACCAAACATCTAGGTTCGGCAGTCACTTTATTGAATAATCCCTCAATATCACGTGAGATATGGAGTTGTTCCAATTTTTCAAAGCAGATTAACCAGCAGTAACATGCATGTAAAGTGGAATAATATGAAGATATTAAATAATGGAGCGCATTTTACAATCAAAAAATTTAGGTGATCAACTATATGTAACATCTAATCAAACAAACCAGCTTCGAATGGATAATAAAGTAGGTATCATAAAGCATCATAAAGACACCATAACTTCTGCAATAAGTTCATAGATACAACACCAACATTCCAGTAACAGCTCATCAACACTTCCTCCACATATATTTAACATGTATGAATGATAATTCCAACCATGCACAAGAAATGTCCAAACTGAAAGAACTTTTGCCAGTTGGAAGTAATGCAGGATAAAATACCCATTCAAGATCATCCAGTAGCAAGAGAAAAACTTAACGAGAAGTAATTTAGATGGTATTGCATACTACAGCTTGATCCTACATTTTCTGTGGTTTATATAAAGCATTTTTATACTTCAGAAGGAATAGAAAGAACTTACTTTCGCAGGCATTCATCATAAAACCCATAAACCTGTGTAATCTGCAAGAAACAGAATGCTCCTTTCATCACTACTTACCAAAAACCAAAAAGTAAATCAACAAATTAAATTATAATGGATTAATTATAGAAACTTCTGCCTTAAAAAGTTCCAGAATCTAATAAAAAATACGGGATAGTGAGAAAAAGAACAACCATTACATCAAGAACATTTGATGATCAGCAAATCAAGCTGTTACTATTCAAATTCAATACCCTGGGTGCAAATAAAAAACAAAAGAAAAAAATCCAAACAGCATATCGGGTGCTATTTAAGACAAGAATCCTCATATAATTTTACCTGGCGGCTTTCATGATTTCCTCGTAGAATAGTGATCCTTTGAGGATATCGCACTTTGAGAGCCACCAAGAGCTGAAAAGAATATATGAACTAGTAAAAAAAAATGAATGCACTTAAACACACAAATTCTATGGTATAAATCAAAGGTATCTCCAAGGTGATTAATTAACAAATTCATGTTTGAGGTAGATATGCATTCCACAAAATTTACTACGGTTGACAATACAGAGAATCAGAGATATTGGACCCACTACATTCTTTATTGATTGACATGTCAATAATTGTAATGATTTAACTCACTGTTACTGTCTCAACAGAGTAGTATCCTCGATCAACATAATCTCCCATAAACAAATAATTAGTATCTGGACACTGCCAAAACAGAACAAACAGAAGTTGGCATCTTCTTAAGTAAGCAGAATGAAAAGATGTAAAACAACAGAAGATATTAGCCACAGAAAGGCAATTGCACAAGTACCTTCCCACCAATCCGGAAAAGCTCCGCAAGATCGTGGAACTGCCCATGAATATCACCACATATGGTCACTGGGCTCTTCACAGGCTGCAACAAAGAAACAAGCAACTGACTAAGCTTTTTGTCAACAAGAAAGGTAAATAAGAACTAGAAAAGAATACTAACATAGCCAACACATGAAGATCAGCCAGCAGAAAGGGTTCTTGAAACTTTAACAAGGGAAAAGTAGCCACTTATTTTTACTGACAGCCAAAACCCATTATGCCAAACTACTCATTATGGCAGTAATTAGAAATGTCTCAAGAGTCGGGCAAAGTAATTTCAGCGAGGCACATAGTAACAGCATCTAAATCTATCACCAAAAGACCCACTAGTCACCTGATTTCACAGCTGCAAACCTGTAAGAAACATTTCAACCTACATAACAGAGAACCACCTGAACAGGAAGCGAGAGACAGATACATTTTGTGGTGTCAAACGTCTAAGAGAAGGTGAAGTTTCATCATCAACGCCTACTTAGGATCAATCTTGGCACCAATAGTGTGCAGCACAACAAGTTTACAGCAGCCAACTTACATTAAGAGATCCAAGCGAGTAAATCAAATCTATAGTCTGCAGTAACAATAAAAAAGAAGGAAACAGCAAAAAAAAGGAGAAAACAGGAACACCTGCACATTGCTCTCCTCCATCAGAATCTCCTTGGCCTTCTCACATAACACCCTCACCTACACAAAAAGAAGGAACACCACTGATAAATCTGATAACATAACAGAAGAAGATACTTAAATTGCAGGAAGAAATGAAATTGGCAATGAACTCGCATAAGATACCAAAGACTAGTAATTATATCACAATCTTTTCTCATTGCAAAACCAAAGGGCTCAGCATTCAAGATTGAAATGAAAATATGATTCTCATGAACAAGAAGAAATTCCAAGTATTCATCCAATTTGACTTGCACTGAAGCAGGTTTCATAGTTTGGTGGAGAAATGATTGGCCAGAAAACAAAAGAAACACAAAGAAGAGACGGCTATCGCTGTGTTCCAAACAGATGTTCTAACTTGTAAATAAGTAAATTCATAGTCAAATGATTAAATCGAGAATAAATGACTATATTGGGAGGGATTTCAAAATGATGATGGCAATGACAACATCGAAAATGAGGAGGAGGAAGATGGTAATAACAATAACAAGGAAGACATATGACCACATTATAAAATACAGATACTCATATAAGAATAAGAAAAAGGTTGGAAGATAAAGTCTCAAATTCATAGTTAAGTGACTAGAATAGATGGGGTGGCGTTATGAATGAGCACGAGATAAATTTCAGATATGCAAGAATAAGCAGAAGGTTGGAAGATGAATTCTCAAGTTTAGTTAGATAAGTCCCCTCAGGAAAGAATTAATTGAGCGACAAAATCATGGAGGAGTGCAAAAATTAAAATATAAAATAATATTAAACAAAACAAAACACTGGGAAAAAAAGAGTGAATTTGGCGGCAAACAGAGTGATCCCTTCACCATCTTACAGTCATTCTGAGAAAAATTTTCGGCCAAATCAAATAAGCAGCTCAAAATATCCGCGAAACAGAATTTCCCCAATGGATCAGACGTAGGAAAAAGTGGATCAAATCCATCAGTAACCTTATGTAAGAAGAACTACAGCTCACTATATCATGAAGTCCAATACAAAATCAATTCAAAATCACAATGTTATATTAGAAAATCCACGAATTTATGTACAACGCAAGAAAATAAACTTATAAAGAGAAAAAAAAAAAACCTCTTGCTCGGACAAGGGTTTGCATTGCATAAGCTGAGCGATTTGCTCGTCCAGGTTCCCATTAGCTCCGTCTCCACCGCTTGACGCCACCGCCGCATCCATAAGATGGATACAAACCCTAGATTCTTTGATTCTCCGGTGCGAGTGATTCCGATTCTCTTCACGACGTCGTTTTCTTGTCGCTTTTTCTTGTTTGGCTAGCGGGGGAGCCAGGTGGAGAGGCGAGAGAAGACAGCAGTGTTGGCGAGGAAATCGAAGTGTAGAGAAAGTCTGAAATGACTCGAAAGCCCTCTCCTTTTCCTTCAATTGGAGATAATTTAGATAGACGATGAAAAGGGTATAACAGTAAGTTGGGTATTTGCTTGGCAAGAGGTATGTGGAACCAAAATACGGGGGGAAAAGTTTCTCCTTCCAACCAATTAAAATGGGAAGTTTTTGGGAATTAAAATGGGAAGTTTTTGGGAATGTTTGGTTATATTTTTTTTGTGTGATTTTATTATATATTTATTATGTATTTTAATATAATATTTTATTAAAAAATATAAAAATTATTTTAAAAAATATGATATATATATTTGTTTATATTTTGTGAAATAATTAAAAATTAATTTTGAAGAATTTTTGTATGTTTGTTTATGTTTTAGAATGAGAAAATTTTTATTGTAGTAATTAAATCAATATTTTTTTGTTGAGTTTTTTTGTATGAAAATAAAATTAAATAATTTTTTTATTATTAGAATAATAATAAAATATATAATATATAATATGTATATATATATTGAAAAATAAGAAAATTTTGGGGATAATGGAGAACAGTAAAGGATATCTTGGGGGGAAAATTATGTTTTAGAGAAAAATAATAACATATTTGATTATTATTTTAAGAAAATATAACCAAATATTCCCTTTACTTTTATATTATTTGAGGAAATAATGCATTTAACTTCAGGTTGTATCTTAGAAAAGAATGCTTAGGGTCCGTTTGGTTTTATTTTCATTCTCATTTTTTATTTTTATCATTTTTTAAATTTTAAAAAATAGTTAGTAAAAATGATTTTGTATTTAAATAAATTATTAAAAAAGTAATGATTATATTAGTTTAGTAGATTGTAGGTGGAGAAAGATAAAAATAATAAAATAGATAAATAAGATATATAAGTTATTGCGAAATGTATTTTGAAAATAAAAAAAATTATATTGAATGAAAATGTGTAAAAATTGATGTATTTTAAATTTTAGATAGTAAAAAATATAAAAATAAGATTTAAAAATAAAACCAAACGGGCCTTGTGCATTCACCAAGGACATTACCAATTTTTATAAAAATAATGTCACAAGTTGCTTATCCAATAAACAAAAAAAAAAAAAAATGTTACAAGTTACTTTTCACATGTATGTGCTTCTCTAAGATCCAATTTGTTTTTATGAAATGTTGAATATATATTATATTTATAATGAGAGACAAAATGGAATATGAGAAGAGTTATTCAAAATATATATTTATAAATGTAAATGAAATTAGTTGAATAAGATATAAACTGATCAAAATATTATTGTACATAAAAATAAAATTTTGAAATGTTCTTTGAGTATAATTCAAAATTTGACTAGACAATATAATATTCCAGAGGGTAAAACAATCAAATTATATATTTAATAAAGTATAGTAAGATTCTCAATCAAACATTTTTGAGGCCTATGGATTGAAAAATTAGCATATAGGTATAAAAAATATCAAATATTACCCAGAATATTTAGCATTTAAGTGCTTAGACTTCAATGTAGTGACACCTAAGATTTTATTTTCGACAATATGAGAGTGAATTGATTAAAGATCTGTCTTATATTTATTTTATTATGAAATATTTAAATTAAAAAGTATATATAAATAAGTCAAATTCAACTATTAGTGTTCTAATTTTGGAAGAGTTCCCGAGTCAATACCTTATTGAAAAGCACATATTTAGGATATTTCAGTTGTAGCATATTAAATAAAAATATAGAACTCTACGAAAAAAAAGATCATTATTTCATAAAAATCCTCGCAATGTAACCAAGGCTTCATTTGGTTGAAAATTCCCAATTTATTTTTCAACTCTCAAAACTTAAATAAACAAATGCTACATATTCCCTAATCTCACACCTAAAATACAAAATTTATTTCCAAAAAATCTCTATTATTCCCAGCTCCACACCATTTCCCAAGATTCAGCACATTATTTTATCATTACAAATATATATACATACTATTACTCATACAATTTACATATACATATATATAAATAATTTTAAAATATTTATTTCACCCCACAAAATCCAACAAAAAAATTATTAATGTGATGTTATGTCCCCTCAAAGCACAAACAAACAAACTATTTTTTTTCAATTTATTCTCTACCTACTACCAAAAAAACAAATAAACAATCATTATATTCTTCAATCACACTTTTCAAAAATCATTTTGCCAAAAAAAATTGACAAAATACCCCAATTTACAACCAAACAAGCCCCAATCTTTCTATAAACTACACGTATTTGAATGGTTTTATTTTCTTTTCATGTGCATACAAATTATTACTTATTAAGTAATATAAGATATTTTTGGTGCATATAAGATATTAAATATTCTTTTAAAAATAAAATTTTAAAATATGTGGATAAAATAATATATTGAAACTTATAAAATATTATTAATGATATTTTTATAATTAATATAATTAAAATTAAACTAAATTGTTAAAATTTTAAAAATAAATAAAATATTTCTTACTTTTTAAAATAGAATTTATAAATTTTTAATATTTTATTTTAGGAGTTTATAAACTCATTTTTTAAAAAAATTTAACAAACACTTTGTTACATTTTATAGGCTCCTCTAAATGAATATTTGACAGTGCTCGATAAAATTATTCAATCCTAAAAAGACAACATGAAATATAAGCAAACAAGATATTCTTCACTCAATAATAAAATAAAATGGCGTAGAAAAAAATAAAATATTGCATATAATGGAGTAAAAAATCATGCATAAATATACTTAATTAAAATTAATTTCTAAAAAAAATAAAATTATTCAATCCTGAAAAAATAACATGAAATATAAGCAAACAAGATACTCCTCACTCAATAAAAAAATAAAATAGCATAGAAAAAAATAAAATATTGCATATAATGGAGTAAAAAATCATGCATAAATATTCTTAATTAAAATTAATTTCTCAAAAAAAAAAATTATCTCAAAATAAAAAAAATGGCAGCCAGCCGCAATATCCAAAAATGTACGGAGCCCCTCAAAAAATATTTGCTCTATCGTTTATTAAGCGGAGACGCACATATCGATACACTATATATATATCTCTCTCTCTATAGATAGATAGATAGGAAGGGAGGGAAACGTTGAAAAGCTGTGGACTCTTTTTGAGAATGAAAACAGAGAATCAAACACCAATACACGGAAGATATTTTTGCACTTTGCTCAGCGATCGCGCAATCTCTGCCCAAAATTAGGGTTCTCTCTCCTCTACCTTCCATTACGCTGTGCGTTCCTGTTTGCTCTACTCTCTGTCTCCGTCTTCATCTCTTTCTCCAGTGTATGTATGCATTATGTATGTACGTGTGTGTGTGTCTTATTGTAATTTCTCTGTGATATTGTGTGGGTACTATTTTTTAGTTGCTTTGGTAGTTTTAAGGAATATTTCATGTTGCATTTATATAGGTACGTGTATATATTGTGTAAAGGCTGCTGCATTTATGTGGTTTTTCGTTTATGTAGGTGTGTGCGTGAGTTTCTGTATAGATAAGGTTTGCTAATGGTTTTGCTCTTTTTCTTTTATAGTTTGCGGGGGCAATTTTTTTGTCAGGGATTCTACTGTGAGGCGAGGAAATTTATGATTTGGCATGTTGCTTGAGTTTTGATGTTGGCGAGAATTTCTGAATTTTTATTGGACATACCGTGGTGAGAAGGTTATTTGTTTGGACTCTGGATGAGAGTTGTGGCTTTCAAGGAATTTTTGATTGCAAGAATTGACGGACTTTTAACAGGAAAAAGATAGTTCTTGTATTGTGCTCGTTTGAGCATGCCAACATCTTGGTCTCCTTCAATTGAGAAGGCTCCTGCTGGTGGTGGTACAGGGGCCACTCCTCAGCCTTCTAAAACAAGTTATGTTCCACCGCATATTAGGAATAGGCCTCCCTCAACAGGTCCAGCCTCAGCTTCCGCTTCATATTCTGATGTGGCTGGAAATGGTCACCAGGGACTTGGTGGTCCTCCTGTAGGCGGGATTCATTCTGTTGGTCCTAGGAATGATCGAACTGGAGCTGGCAGCAGTCGTGTGGGTGGTGGCGGTGCTTGGAATAATAAAAGCAATGGCTGGAATCATGGGAAGCAGATAGGGGCTAATCCTTTTCTAGATGATTTACATACAGAACAGGCATTTGGAGCTCAGGAGAATACAGGGATCAATTTTGATGCCTATGAGGATATTCCAGTTGAGACAAGTGGGAGAAATGTTCCCCCTCCAGTTAATACATTTGCAGACATTGATTTAGATGAAGCTTTAAATCTAAATATTAAGAGGTGCAAGTATGTGAGGCCCACACCTGTTCAGCGATATGCGATACCAATATCAATCGCTGGTCGGGATTTGATGGCGTGTGCCCAGACTGGTTCTGGGAAGACAGCTGCGTTTTGCTTCCCAATAATTAGTGGAATCATGAAAACCGGCCAGTCTGCTCCACGACCCCCCCGATTGCCACGCACTGCATTTCCCCTTGCTCTCATCCTTTCTCCAACGAGGGAGCTTTCAATCCAAGTGAGTTTGAGTTAAGCTATTTTGATGTATTCTGTGCACATTCATGCATATGCTCTGGTAGAAACTCAACTGTGTATCCGTCCCCTGCAGATTCATGACGAAGCTAAGAAATTTGCATATCAAACTGGTGTTAGGGTGGTTGTTGCTTATGGTGGTGCACCCATAAATCTACAGGTTTTCATTTTCTTTTGACTTCTGATTGTAGGTTCAGTTGCTGTGGATTCCTGAATAAAAGTGGAATGCACCCTTGTTCTTTAAATTATTGTGGCCTTTCTCCCCAATTCTCTACTGTAAAGATATAGGTTTCTATTATTGAATTTTTTATTAATTCCCACTCTTCTGAAATTTATTTTTTTCTGAACCACTGCATATATATATTTTTCTATCTGAATAGATATTTTGCCTAATTTATGGGCCTTTGGAATACTTTCCACATTCCTGAAAATTATTATGCTTGTGACGATCATAGCTTGTGGCCATTCTATGAGTTCAAAGCTGAAATTTGAGCATGGACTTGAAATAGTGCAAAGAGACTCTCCATATGGATTGGCACTTTTTACTTGTGAATTTGGTTTGCTGTGATGCCTATATTTGGCAGTATCCATTGAGCTTTGCTTGGTGATAGTTTGTAAATTTAAAGGTGAATTATGTCAGAAAGAGATATGTCAATGATCAAAGATATTCTGGCATAAGTTTAAATTTTTTGTGTCTTTTCAAACTGTAGTTATTTGTACTTTACTTTTATGATGTAAAATTTAGAATGCACAACAAATTTAGAATGCACAACTTGTGTTTTGACGATAACTTTCTTGGACAGGGTATCAGTCAAAGAAATAACTTTTTTTTTTTATGGTTTCTTACAAAGTTTACTGTTGCTATGCCTTGACATCCAGCTAATGTTGATCTGAGAGCATGTTGTTTTTCATGAACTGTTGAGTTTCTGAGTTTTACCCCTTTTCTCCTGGTTGGAGGAGCAATTACCAGACATCCGTGCTGTAGCATTCCCTCTTGCTTGGTGCCAATGAGTTCTTTCTTTTCTTTTCTTTTCTTTTTCTTTTTCTTTTTTTTTTGGAAGTCAACATCAAATATTTCATTTCGGTCAAAAAAGGAAAACCTTGCAGCAATTACCAAACATCTAGCATTCCCTTGTACTTGGTGCCAATGAGTCCTTTCTTTGTGTGTGTGTTTTGGGGGGGTGGGGTCCTCTTTCAAGTCAACATCAAATATTTCATTTCGGAGAAAAAAGAAAGCCTTGCCTTCGCCATATGACTTTAGTAGCATGGCACTCTGAATTCAACATGCAAAAATTTTGTATTAGATGGAAGCTTTAAGCAGATAGCGGATATCTGTCCCAATTGTGGGTTTCATTTCTTCTTTCTTTCTTTTGGACTTCTTTTCTTTTGGCAAATCTCAAAGAAGCTTTACTTGGCCTGCACATAATACCACAACCAGCAGTCTGTGCAGTGAAATGTTAATGCGTTTACAAAATGTCATGCTCACAAGTAAGGGTGTGTGCAAATCAATAAATGTGACAAAACCACAAGAACTGACCACCTTACTTGTCTCATTTTTTCTTGCTTTTTCTATGTTGCTCTCGATAAACCATAATGTGAATTTGAATATTGATGATCTGGACTTCTACCTTTTCTTAATTTGGTCGTGAATAGGTCATGAAATTTGAGAGATTTAGTGAAGACTTTCACCAGTGAGCTTCAATTTTTTTAAGATATGCTAGAACTTTTAAGACTGCTTGATTCTACTTTCACTTCTTTTGGACATCTATCATTTTTCAGCTTTATTGTTACCATCAGTACCTATTCTATATTTCTTGTTCACAATGTTTAGCTTCATCTTCTAACTCAAATAGTACGCTTGATTATTTCTTGACAGCTCCGGGATCTTGAACGAGGCGTGGACATACTTGTTGCAACTCCTGGAAGGTTGGTGGATTTGTTGGAAAGAACAAGAGTCTCATTGCAAATGATTAGGTATTTGGCGCTGGATGAGGCAGATAGAATGTTGGACATGGGTTTTGAACCTCAAATAAGGAGAATTGTGCAACAGTTGGACATGCCACCTCCTGGTGTAAGACAAACAATGTTGTTTAGCGCCACTTTCCCAAAGGAGATTCAGGTCTGTTTTCTGGTTCCAAAAGGCATCACCCCAAGCTACTTGAATATGGTTGGACCCAACATAGCAACTAGCATTTTTGGGGAATTAGCTATATTTTCTTTTGTGTGGGGGTATGAGTGAACTTCAGTTGTTTATATTAGGACAGAAACATCAATAATTGAGGCCAGTTTTCTTTTACCTAGTCAAAGTATGGCTGAATAGTGTTATATGCACTTTGACTTTCTATTATATTGGAAGGCAAAAATTTTTGTTTTTGTTGTTGTTGTTGTTGTTATTAAATTATTTTTAATTTCAACTCTGTTTTAGAATTTACATGAAGGCAGGTCTCTACATGAATGCTGGCCTATACACTTCTTATTACATTAGATGCCCATGCCTCATGATCTTACAAATTCTTGCTTCAATATTGTCTCTTGTTTGATGCTATTCCTATTTTATGGATCAATGTAGTCACCAAATTCAGGACCTCCTCACCAGATAATTCATTTGTATGTTTCTTCAATTATCAGCTTTGTGATATTCTGCAACTTTTACTTGACATGCAGAGGCTGGCTGCAGATTTTCTGTCAGATTACGTGTTTCTGGCTGTTGGAAGGGTTGGGTCTAGTACTGATTTGATTGTCCAAAGAGTTGAATATGTGCTTGAGACTGACAAAAGAAGCCATCTGATGGACCTTCTTCATGCACAGAGAACAAATGGTGATCAAGGAAAGGTAACATTTGATCAGAATATTCGGTGTGAATGAAGAAAATTTCCATGTGGAGCAGACAGCACAGTTTGTTCTTTTGCTGTTGATCAATATCTTGGTGATTTTGCTGCTTTGTTCTATTTATGTGTGTAAAAAAGATGAATAGATTCTAAAAGACGATTCAGGTAGCTGATTCCCGATAAATGTGGAATAAAGCTTTGCAAGTTTAGTTTTGTACTGTGTATGTAAAATGGAGATTAAACTATGAGAAGCCATCATCTGTTTAATCTCTGGTTTCTGGATACTGAGAGGAGTTGGAGTTGGAGAAGTGCCATAATTGCTGGAAGGGGTACTGTTAATTCTATGCATTTTCATTTAGAGCGAGAGAAGACCAAATTGATTTTGTATTAGAACAATAGTTTTTCAACTTCGCTCAGTATAAAATCTTGAAAATGTTTATTGAGTAGCCTGTAGAAGTTAAATTAGGTCTTATCGTTTCAACCTGAAATATTTGTAGTTTGCTGCTGTTCTACGTAAAAGTTTTTTTCTGGAAATAGTAGGAGAAACATGCCCTCGACCGTCTGAATTTGCTTGCTGTTTCTTCATTAACTTTCCTATCACATCGTACTTCCCCAATTTATCTTCTCTTACAAGCAGTTTGTAACACAATTTAGCATCCAGTTTACGGACCCTGGTTTTGTTCTTCTGATTTGCAGCAAGCTCTCACGCTGGTCTTTGTAGAAACGAAGAAGGGAGCAGATTCACTTGAACATTGGCTTAGCATCAATGGCTTCCCTGCCATTGCTATTCATGGTGACAGAACTCAACAGGTTTGCTTAATTTGGGGGTTATTCAGCTAGGAGTGGCTCCTATTTTTCCTTTTCTACTATGGACCTTTTCAATTGAAGTTTATGGATTTTGTAGGCTATGTACTACGTCATACTACAAATTCTGTTTTTCTTTTTATATTTTTCTTTTAACCTGATGGCTGCAGGAGCGGGAATATGCTTTGAGATCTTTCAAGAGTGGCAAAACACCTATTCTGGTTGCAACTGATGTGGCGGCACGCGGTCTTGATATCCCCCACGTTGCACATGTTGTCAACTTTGATCTTCCAAATGATATTGATGATTATGTCCACCGCATAGGACGCACTGGCCGTGCAGGTAAAACAGGGCTGGCCACTGCCTTCTTTAATGAGAATAACTCCTCATTGGCAAGGCCATTGGCTGATTTGATGCGAGAAGCAAATCAAGAGGTTCCTGCTTGGCTCTCCCGCTTTGCTGCTCAGTCATCCTATGGAAGGAACCGCCGTGGAGGAGGGTCTGGAGGAAGATTTGGTGGTCGTGATTACCGAAGAGACACTTCTTTCCAAAGAGGCGGAGTGGACTTATATGGTGGGGCGCAAATCAATAACGTATATGGTGGAGGTTATGGTCCTGCTGCTGTTACCAGCGCATGGGACTAAAAGCTCACAATTACCCCACTTCTCTCTTTCGAGCAATCACTTGTTTAATAGTGGAGCGCTTCGGCTTAACTAAAAGGTCATTATCACTCCACCTAAGGCGGGGAGTTAGCTAGGTATGATCTGAGATGTGGTAATGTTGGCAGTTTTTGGCGAAATAACTGGTACGTTGGGATTTACAGTATTCTCTATTTCTCATGCTTCTTTTTGGCCCCTAAATTCTCTGCTTACTTTCTAGTGCCATTGCTGGGTAGAAATTATGCTAGCCCAAGCGTTCCTAATTGTACATCTCACGGGTCTATTCTTCTCTACCTTCTGGATTGTAAATTCCTTCTGCAGATCACCATCAGCCAACGTTTAAAATACTCTTCAAACCTTTGACGCTGTTGTATTCTATTTTACTATTCTAGTAGAAGCATTCAAGTTTGGTATTCTAGAAACCCAGGTTCAAGTACCTGGTATTCTTACATATCTGTACGTTATATTTCTAGTTACCAAACTGCAATATTTTTGAGGTCTATGAAATGAAAAGACAAAAAGATCAGTTATATGAGCCGGCTGAATGGATCCAAATACTGGGAGTGTATGGTGTTTGTCGATTATCACTTAGATTTTTCCTGTTGGCAAGTCTCTTCTGCATTTTGCAATTTTAAACGCTGGTGGATTAGTTGCCTAATCTTTGTAATTTGGTCAATGTGTGAATCATCATTATCATCTAGAAGGGTGACCATTTAAAGCCAAGAATGGTGGCATGTTACTGTTGAACCATGATTCATCAAATCGTAAAATTAATGGTATGGCTTACTTTAAAATTAGTGGATATTTGTGCCGTGTCGTGTTGGTGCTGCATGTAACCGTATTGTACGTTACAAATCTCAATTTCTAGTTAATAAAATATTTTGGTGTTACCAAATTGTTGCTATGTAGAAAGTCACGGGTTGCAGTGTTTGGTTATATTTTTTGTTTGATTTTATTACGTGTTAATTATGTATTTTGTGAGAATGAATTATTGGTGAATGTGAAAGTTATTTTTTGGTATGTTTGTTTATGTTTTGAAGGAGATATTTTTTACTGTAGCAGTCAAATCGTTGTTTTTTTGTTGGGTTTTTTGGGGTGAAAATGGAATTGAGTGATTTTTTTAATATTAGAATAATAATAAAATATATATAATATATATATATATATATATAATATGCATGTATATATCTAAGAATGTGCATTTTGGAGAAAAAATGGAGATATGTTTGTTTATGTTTTTCCAAAATAATGTTATTTTGGGAAAATATAACCAAACAAAGTCATGGTATTTTAGAATAGATTTTAAGTTCAATTATATTGTCTCCCCTCCACTTGGACCAATCTATGTACTTAATTGGTGCTTCGCTAGGTTTTTTGCAAGTTCGAATTCACGATTAATCTATTTGTAGTTGTAATATTTTATTGTTTAATTATTTATTTATTTATTTATTTTTAAACGTAAGAAGGTAAGTTTTCTGTAAATCTTTTCAATATTTCAACACCTAACTAGCTCATAATTTTACCAAGAAATGTTCTATTGGGAATTAAACCACCAATTAAGGATGCCACTATCAAAGTTGACCTTGTGCTCCATACTTGCTTGACTTGCACCATCTGAGATAAAGTTACAAACATATGTGATAAACAATGAGACAGATGGATTGCTCTATGCAGCATAGCCAAAAGATGGAAATATACCACAGCCCCCACACACCCACAAACCCACATGGGTGTGTGTGTGAGAAAGAGATATAGAGAGACAGAGTCAAGAGTAATTATAATTTGAATTAGTGGGCATATGATTTGGGTGTGGGAAGAAAAGCAGCGGTTTGACCTTCCAAAAGCAGCCAAAAGGTTAAGTGCTCATTCTTGGTTATAGGTCGCTATATTTGACCCTAATTTATCTTCAAATTCAATTCTCCCAACCCCTCCTATAAGATGTATTTACTAATATAAAATAAGTTCTACATCTGTGATATTTCTTTTTTTACTTATATATATATGAATTTAAAACAATTCTATATTCATATACGCGTGTAAATTTAAAAAAAAGAAAAAAAGTTCTACACCTTTATTAACAACCAAGTTCATTTTTTTTTTGTTTTAACATAGTGCAAAACAAATGAAAAGATCATTATTTCAAGTTTCTTGTTTTTGGTTTTTTGTTCTTTTTTCTTTTTGTATTTTTATCCAGTTGGAGGAGGGATTAAAATAAGATCTCTCTATCTCTTCCTTTTTTTTTAATTTGGGCAGAGAATCTTTCTCAATTTGATTTGAGTATCTCCACAGTTTCGAACTCAATTCCAATCTAGGGTTAGAATTAATATAATTAATGTTGCTTTAGCCCCCACATTGCCTCCAATAGAATCACAAACCCAAACAATTGGGGGCTCGACCAAAAATTTGCCTACTTTTATTGACCTATGGTATAAAAGTTTTTTGTTACATATGGTCTTTTTTTAATTAGATTGTGTTAACTAACAATCTCATTAGTTTAATTCTATTAAAATGTTAATCAAGCTATCGATTTTACAAACTATTATTATAAAAAGATTCAACCCATAATTTTTTTAAAAAAATGATAAATTAACTAGATTACTATAATAATAGTCGCTAAACATACTTTCCAGTTTCCACCCAATATATTTAATTTTCATCTGAATAATTAAATCACAGAATACATGGCTGGCCCAATTAAGTGAAATAGAATTGGTCCAACGACCCCACCTCAATGAGCTACAAGCAACCTTTCCCATGGACAATAAGTTGCTAGCAGCTTGAGTTTGACAAATCCAACTATATTTTATGTGGAAAAAAAAGATCTTGTGGATCAATACAGACACAAGCAGTGGTTTTTCAACATCAATCAAATAAAAACAAAAAAAAAAGTATAATTAGACCTTTTCCAAGGGCAAGCAAGAAATGAAAGAAAATATGCAATTAAGTGGAGTTTTTTATCTTTCAAAAATCTTTTTACATTATATCAAACTGTAAAAACTCAATTAAAAATTTGGATTGTTTTAATTTTTTTTCAAATAGTAGGTGCATTTAGGTAGAGACATTCATGGAGGAGGTCGTGGGGTGGTCTCTTTCAAATTAATTATGTTGCCTTTATGATGGGATTTTTATAGCCTTTTAGGCTTGTAGAACTCCAAAGAGTTTGTTCATTCTCTGTATTTATATCACTTTATTTCTATTTATATATAGCAAGAAATTGATGGGCAACTGAGTTGCAATTTATTTTCTTTATTAACTTATGTACTGTTTTTTTCTTTTTATAATTAAAAAAGGAAAAAAGAAAAGAAAAGAAAAAGAAAAACCAACTGCAATCCCACCTCTCTTTCTCTTTCTCTCTCTCTCTCTCTCACACACACACAGACACACACATTAGCTTGACCCATTAATTAATGCACACATTGAAAAATCTGAACAGCTTTCTTGTCTGCAGCTACACTTGAAATTATTATTATTTGTCTTTTTATTTTTCTTTTTCCTGTCAGATAACATTGCACAATATCTTAGGTGATAATACAATAATACAATGTATTAACTATGAAATCTGCAAAGCAAATCCAAGTTTGTTGACACTAAAGACAATGGGTCCAGCTGTAATCCTGAGTTTAGCCTTTTAAGTCATACTTGGTCAGACAACAAAGAGCACAGTTTTGTGTATGTATATGTCAGTTATGCGTATTGTGTGTGTGTGTATTTGTGGTGTATAGAGGGAGGGAGCTAAGAAAATAGATGCCCCCGTAGTAGCTTTGGTCCTAACTTCCAAGCATAAGTTTTGCTGTTTTATTTTCTTGTTTGCATTTGCAGAGATAAAAACGGGACCCCTTCAAAAAAAGGCTCTTTCTTGGGGCTAGGGGGTTCTTTTTCTGTTATGTTTTGTTGTTCAAGATTTCTGCTTTCTTCTCATCAACTGCTGAGTTGTTCAGATTTCAAGATTTTGTCTTTCTGAGTTCTTGATCTGAGTTTGTGAAGAAAAAGGTGCTCTGTAGGTGTATGAGACTCCATTTTTTATATTCATGGAGCAAACAATTGAGAGGTCTCCAAATGCACAAAGGGGTTTCAGAGTTCAAGCTCCGCTGGTGAGTCTAATATGGTCTTTTGCCTTTTCCTGCTGGTAATTTCTTGAATTGATATGTTTCTGTTGATGCCCGGATGAAATTCTTTGCAATGTGTAAGATCTTTCGGAGTCCTGAGGAGCTTGTGGGTTTTTTCTTTTTTCTTTTTGTATTATTGTTGTTTCTGTTTTCATGATTTTTGAACAAACCCAGCTGAATTTTATGTAGAAAGGTTTGATTTTTCACAAGTCTTTGACTTGAGAAAATAATTTTTAATGAATTTTTTGAAGATTCGTTTTGGTTGTTATTTTTTCATTTGGGTCGAATTTTTGTCAATTTAATTCAAAATTTTCTACTCCTTAAAGAAGATGTGTGAACATGATGATGCATTCCTCATGGATGCAATGGTGTCTTTTCTGGAAATTTACATGGTTCAGCAATTTGTTTTACGTCTCAACTTGGTTCAAGAAATTAAGTTTTAGATCATGTCAATTATTGATGATGGAGGAAGGTGAAAGTTATTTTGAGTCATTTACAGTGGGGGAAGTGGGAAAATAAACTCACACATAGATGAAAGTTTCCTTTATTTGATTTTTGCTTTATGACTTTATCAAAATCTTAAACAGCTTTTTGCACGCGTGAGATTGATTTGCTAATTCCTACTGTTTCCCCATATTCTGTAGATGAGGATAGTAAGAATTTCAATAAGAGTTAGTCAGTAGGATTTTTTTTTACACTTGTTCGGTCAGTTCAGAAATGAGCCCAGTTCACAATTCCGTGGTTAAAGACTTGGTTATATGGATGGATGCATGTGAAAGATCTCCGGTTCAATTGACCTCATTTCATTGCGTGTTTGAATTCAGTCATATTAGAGCACTCGTAGCATGCTGCTATAGAACTGAATTTGAGTTTGAAAGGGGAAGGCATGAAGGCATCGGCAAATAAGACTTTTTTTAATGTGGATAGAGGGATGAACATAAAAAATATTCTCTTTTTTTAAGTTAAAAGATGCATATAGACACCCCTCATACATTTTTGAGTAATTGATTTGTCAATAAACAACAGAGAACACACCCAAACTGTAACCATTAAATTTTCATGCTAATTTGCCAAAACATTTAGGCTCTTGTAAGTATAAACATCTTCTTGTTTCTTTAGAACATTTTTAACTGTAGTATATTTCTATAAATGCCATGCAGTTTACAGTCGTCCTTGAAGGGGGGGCTATTGGAACTGGTTCACCTGTGATGAATTGTGTTAGCCTTATGCTTGACCAAATTTATTTACCAATGGATGAGCTGGAAGGACGTGAATTGCGTCCTATCTCCAAATCATTAAGCTGAAGACAATCAGCCAAATAGTAATTAATAAAGGCGTTCAAAATGGAAAAAATTAAATGCATTCTTCCCTTTTTGATAAACTATAGGCATTTTGGATAAATTCAGCTTCCTCTCTGCATTAAACTCTGAGTGCAGCCTATTCCACTTGGTGTGAGCCTGCTAGAAATCTTGCTGACGGACTCAACTCAGGTGTAGATCTTCATACTGTCAAATTCTAGGACCTCGATGTTGGGACAAATAGAAAAGCATTGGCATGTCGTGATTTCTGTAAGGATGTTCTGTATAATATTGTTATGTGACAGAAGAATTGGAATAGTGCCTTTTGAGTATGTATATTATTATAAGTAAAACAATGATATGAGGACAAACTATGCTTAGTTTCTTATTCAAGTGCTGGTCATGGTATAACTCTTAGAACTTTCGTCATGTGTCAAAGGAGATGTGGTGTATTCAAAGAGTTAGATATTGTCCTGTCATGTTGGAGTAAGTATGGGATGCGACTGTATAAAACAGATCAAAATGAAGTAATGCAAATTAACGAGCCAGTGAAGTTCCCATTAGCTTAGCATATTTCTTGTCACCAACATTTGTGTATCATCATTTTGTATGCATTGTCTACATATCATGAATGGGAAACTTTTGCAGGTTGATTCAGTATCATGTTATTGCAAGGTTGATTCAGGGTTGAAAACAGTTGTTGGGGCAAGGAAATTTGTCCCAGGATCTAAACTTTGTATCCAACCCGATATTAATCCTCATGCACACAAGACAAAAAACTCCCGTCGGGAGAGGTCAAGGGTGCAGCCACCACTTCTACCGGGACTCCCTGATGATCTTGCAATTGCCTGTCTGATTCGAGTTCCTCGTGTAGAACATAATAAACTTCGTCTAGTTTGCAAGAGGTGGTTCAAGCTCCTGGCTGGAAATTTTTTCTACTCTCTCAGGAAGAGTCTTGGAATGGCAGAAGAATGGGTATATGTCATTAAAAGAGATCGTGATGGCCGAATTTCATGGCATGCTTTTGATCCAACCTACCAACTTTGGCAGCCTCTTCCACCTGTTCCAGTGGAGTATAGTGCAGCTCTTGGATTTGGCTGTGCTGTCCTAAGCGGTTGCCACCTCTACTTATTTGGTGGAAAAGATCCAATAAAGGGATCCATGAGACGAGTGATTTTTTACAGTGCTCGGACAAACAAATGGCACAGGGCACCAGATATGCTTCGTAAAAGGCACTTCTTTGGCTCCTGTGTCATTAACAACTGTCTTTATGTTGCTGGAGGAGAATGTGAAGGGATTCAAAGAACTCTACGATCAGCTGAAGTTTATGATCCCAACAGAAACCGGTGGAGTTTCGTTGCTGAAATGAGCACAGCTATGGTGCCTTTCATTGGGGTAGTATATGATGGCAAGTGGTTTCTAAAAGGACTTGGAGCCCACAGGGAAGTCTTGAGTGAAGCCTATATCCCAGAAACCAATACATGGAGTCCAATCAATGACGGGATGATTGCCGGTTGGCGCAATCCAAGTATCTCTATGAATGGGAAGCTTTATGCTTTAGACTGCCGGGATGGGTGTAAGCTAAGAGTATATGATGAGGGCACAGATTCTTGGAACAGATTCATTGATAGCAAGCTCCACCTCGGCAACTCCCGTGCTCTGGAGGCTGCTGCTCTTGTCCCTCTAAACGGAAAGCTTTGTATAATTCGTAACAATATGAGCATCAGTATGGTTGATGTCTCGAATCCTGATAAACAAGTGGAGAGCAACCCTCAAATTTGGGAAAATATCGCCGGTAAGGGTCATATCAGGAATCTATTCACAAATCTATGGTCAAGTATTGCTGGGAGAAGTGGATTAAAGAGCCACATTGTGCATTGCCAGGTGCTTCAAGCATGAGCTGGACTTCCTATTGCTTATGCTAATTATTGACTCCATTTTCAGCATAATCTTGGCACCACAGATTATTGGTGCTGGTTTTTGCACTTGTCAATACTCATAATAGTTGCATTCACTCTGTTAACTCCTGATTCTGATGATTAATGCAACATTCTGGATGATGGCACATTTGAAAAAATTGCACGTGGATAGCCAATGAGCAGTGATCTTTTCATGAAAATGCCAGGGAATCTTCATTGATGGTGGAGTGAAGAAACTGGCGACCTTCTCAACCTTTAATATCCAGAGTATCGCTTAGGACATAGAATTTTGAGGTATGATCATAATTTTTACAATTATGAAAGAGAGAGAGCAGAGAACTTTTGAACTCTATGTACATTTTTGTTATTTCATTGGTAGGTGCCTGTTTTCCTGTCTTATGGGATATCCGTAGCTTGTGATCTTGGAGATCCTCTGTGAATATACATGCTCATTAAGTAAAATGTTAAGAACGTTATCCTCTTGATGATGATTCATTTATAATATCCCTCTAGCCCTTGCTCGGGTTAGGGAATGATGAGAGATTTTTAAGGCTCTGATGATATGATACGGCTGCTTAATAGCAAACACTACATACATATAGTCGCGATTAGATTCAAGACTCTGAGCATTTTGTCCTAAATAGTAATCTTTGTCGTGTGAGAAAGTTGGAAGATGCAGTAGACGTCGTAGTAGTATGTGAATCTCTGTCTCTCTTCTTGCCACATGGATGATACTTGATTTGTGCTGGATTGAAGGAGTCGAGGGTCTCAAGACAGCTTGTAAGTAGCTTCTTCTCTCTCACCCTTCAATGTGTTTTTTCGTAAGGGTAAAACTCCTCACAAAATGTGCTCAGCGGGACAAGGTCTCGACGCAACTAGATCTCATGTCTTGTGTCATCATTCAATTATCATTGGTGTTGTCCAGGAGATCAACAACCTTATGCCTTTTCTCAAACTTCTCGATTGGAAGCTACAATAATACATGATCTCTCCCACGTCCGAAGAGTTGTGAGTTTTTAAAACAATTTATAAGTTACTTTTCCTCTTTCATCATTCGGGCCCATTTTTATAAGGCTAAAATCCCCACTAATGCATGTCGACAGGTTAATATTTTGCATGGTTGGGCCTCAATGTCTGCTGATGTTTTGATGATCATCATATTCAAACTATACTAGGTGGAAAACAAATCCCCACCAAAGCCAAGCCTATTCAAATGAATCAAGAGTTACTAGAATACACACACACACAAATCTGACCAATAGCAGAATGGCATAAGAACTATGGATATTATACCACAACAGTGATTGATCAGCTGCCGACATTGAGTAAACTAATAATGGTCCTTAACACCTCAAACAAGAATTTTCAATCTCCTTCAAGACTATTCTGCTTCAGATTCGTTTTTCTTGGCAAACCAACGGTAGTAAAATTAGAGGCAAACAAAGCAAATAATGACTTTCAAGAATTTTAGGGCATATCAATATAGGTAGTGATACAGCATGGGAAGAATTAATCACCATTTTCTGGCTGCTTCAGCTCCATCAAGCGTTACAAATCTTCATTAATCGGTCTCTTTTCTTGAGTAATGAAGTACATATATCATATATGGTGCTAGTAATAGATAGTAATTGAATTTCTTACATTTAGTTCTATTGCTCTCTATCTATTCATGGTTTCATGATAACGTTTTAGGGACTCTTCGCGCTCAATTTTCAGCTGTTTCCTGAAATTCTTGATGAAGTCGTCTGCCTGTTCGTTCACATCTTTTACTGCAAACTGCCTGAGGCTGCCCATTGTCTTTCTTCTCTCAGCTGCATCCTCCAAACGGTTGATCTTTCTGCTGCCACAGTTTGAGCTATTCTCTTGATGATGATCCATTTATGATATCCCTCCGCACTTTAGCTCAGTTTTGGACTGCACCAACTGCATATATTTATAGTTGTGATTAAATTGTTAAACGCGTTTTCTGCATGGAGGAAAGGAAAGGGAAGAGGAAAGAACTTAGAAAGAATGCAAAGGAAATGGATGGTGGTGAGTAAAAGGCATGGCTGCTGATGCTTATTTTATTGCTTGTTCTTCTTTCTGCATGTTTTTTAAGGTGACTATTGGGCATATTTAAATTAGTCAATTATTTAAGATTCATTTAAAGGGCTATTGGAGGGCATAAGTTAGCAGAAAATGAAGAAAAAGTAGCATCTTTTCATATAATATGTTGTAGTTATTCAAAGTGACCTAACAAATTTATGATGTGGACATATTTGTCTGTTCTTGTTAATGTAAGAAACCATAGCTCCTCCTTGGTCCCTTCTGTTTATTTTTCTTGATATTGCATCATTTTCTCGTCTGAATGGAGGGGAAGTTCCTATGAGAATCCAATGTTTGAAAAGATGGCGGCATTCATTTTATATTGGGCAAGAAATTGTGTTTACCAGTCAATACAAGGATAAATTGTCCTAAAGAAATGAAGTTGGAAGCTAAATGGGATTTTCAACACGTTTACGCATTCAAAATAGCAGTATTCTACGAGATCAAAAACTTTTACCAAAATCATTGACAAAATGAAACAAAAGCTTTGTGAATGGAAAGCAAAATCTTAATCTCAAGCTGGTAAAAGCATTCTTGTCAAATCAGTTTTGGAGTCTTTACTTAACTATACTATGAGTTCATTTCTCCTTCCTATTTTTATCTGTGAAAAACTTGATTCTATTATTGATAAATTTTGGTGGAACTCTCGCTCTGATAAAATCAGGTATTTAGCTCTTAAAGCTTAGGATAATTTATGTACCTCAAAACATTTAGGTGGAATGGGCTTCAGACGCATGAAAAATTTGAACAGGGCTCTTGTGAGCAAAATGGCATGGCAGGTTTCTTTTGATGCTAATAAACCTGGATTGAGATTTTAAAAAATAAATACTTAAGAGAGAAAAACTTGGTGGAATATGGGAAAGCTCCTACCTCAGCATCTTGGAATTGGGAGGATATTGCCAAGCTTAAAGACCTCATTTGCCAAGGAGCACGCTTTAGAATTGGAGATGGTAGATTTATTAAAATCTTGGAAAATCCTTGGATCCCTTCAATCGATGGTTTTAAACTCCTGAAAGAGCTTAAGGATGGAACAACAGTCTTTTATATCAAAGATTTGATTGATCAAGCGACTCGATCCTGAACTCTGATCTTTTTAGTAACTTATTTCCTCAACATATTTGTCAAGAAATCCTCAAGATTAAGTGACCACAATTTGTGGAACAAGACCAACTCATTTGGGCTCCCTCTTCGACAAGGAAATTCTCAATGAAGTTAGCTTATCTCACAGATCAAAAAAATAGGTTCTCAGGAATATCTCACCATGGCACTAATATTTGGAAATGGCTTTACAAGATAAAATTGCATGGTAGACATAAATACCTTCTTTGGCATATCCTAAATAGAACTCTTCCTACAAGGGATAGATTACATGAGCTTCTTAACATAATTGACACCCAATGCCCCATCTGTGATCTTGAACTTGAGACAGCTGAACATATCTTCCTCAAATGTCCTCTTGCCTCTTTCATTTGGTGGCAATCTAAGTGGAGATTTAAGCTTGCCCCATTTGATTAGTGGCCTATCCATTGTTAGATTGAATTTTTACTCAAACCTGATAATGATCTTTTTATTTAAGGAGAGGAGCAGATCAAATTTCTCATTTTCTCAACATGTGCAATGGACCAAATTTGGATGTGTAGAAACAAAAAACTGCATCAAAATAAGACTATTGATTTCCTGAAAACTTGCAACACTATTGCAAGGGTTGCTTATGAGCTCTGTAGATCCCAAACAAAGAATCAAAGCAACAAAAATTCTGAGTTGAGCATTAGCATTATTCGTGATGATCCTTTCTGGTAGGTGGCAAATCCTTTCCTTATAAGAGAATTTCTGCACCACCTTCTTAGAAGGACTTGAGTAAGAGATCACTTCCACCCATTTCATTAAATAAGAAATTGCAAAAATAAGAAAATGATGCCCATTGGAGGGGGAGATAGGGCCATCCATTCCCCACATAGAGAAGGGCCATGGGGCAACCCTATTTTGTAAGGGACAAAGGAGTTGCAGAAGCATGGATCTTATCCGCATTCATTTGGCACTTGTGGGCATTTCCTGCATCTAAGGAGTGTTCCATCATGACTTCATTTAGATAGGATTTAGTGTCTGGGAAGCACCAGAAATCAATTGGATTAAAGTTAATTTTGATATTGCTTACAAAGAGTGCTGGGGTCAATCTGCATTTGTCATTAGAGATCATAAAAGTAAGATCATTCTTGCATGGTCTGATGGTGATTGGGAGCTTAATGCAAATGTCGCAGAAGCAAAAGCAGCAACAGATGCAGTGAGGATTGCTTTACATCATGGATTTGAAAACATTATTGTGGAAGGAGATGTCAAAGAGATCAATGATGGCTTGAGTGACTCTTTCATGAAGTTTGTTGGCAAGCTGCTTCTCATCTCCATATAATCAAACCTCTTGTTGACAACCAAAGGAACCGGAAATTTTTGAAGGTTCATAGAATTTGCAATTCTCTTGCCCGTAACATTGCTCAATGGGCATTCCCTAGACGATGGTCAGGACCTATTCCAATTTCCTTGCTGTCTTCATTTTGTGATGTCACTTAACGTGTTAACTTTGTGGGTTTTTCCCTTCTTTATTTATTTATATATATATGATGAATGTTTGCCTATAAAAAAACAAAAAACAAAATAGCAGTATTCTTTTTCCTATATCAAACCTGTCATGGCTGAACCAAGATCAAGTTTGATAATTTTCCTTCCTATAAAGGATTAAAATTGAAGCTTGTTGCATCAAACTGCTTAGCTTTCACTCGGCCTCCTACGCTCTGTCACCTCTGTTTAAAAGTTTAAAAGAAGCACTGAGGTGACTATCAAATGATAATGTGAATAATCCATTCTCCTTCATTGAAAATAAGGGACATTTTGTGTCAGCTTTTGAAATAATTTAGGCTTGATTTAATTTAGTAGAAACTTTTATTTACATATTTGTTGAAACATTTTTACGAACTCTGTAACTTCTTGAGTTTTGAGTATCTTATTTTCACGCATGCAATTCATAGGGTTTTATGATTAATCAATATTTCACAGTTAATGGTGAAATACTCTTTGTAATGTGATTGCGAAAGGCTGAAAAACATACTCAATATCATTTGATTGGATGGGCTGTTGTTTGATGAAAACCCTCCACTTCAATTTGTATTTTTTCTTGAAAAAGTGCCAACTACTTTTGGCTAGAGTGTTGTTCAACACCAAAAGATTGCCTGGAAACTTTTTACAAATAATGGACGGTATGGTATATAACATAATCCCAAAATGGTACAAACTGAAGCTACAATGGGGAAGTAGATCTTAGTTTGCCGAATCATTATTACATATATAACAACAGCCTAAAGATCAAACTTTTGAACACAACTGTGGAAAAAGATGCCAACATTTTTACCTCAAATTGATGCTTCAAGAAAAGACGAGGATTCTTGGAGTCCTTTAGCCTTGCAACTGTGGATAGTCTCAAAATCTTTAGCTGGCAGCTTCTGGGATAGAGAGCCCACATGAAATTCAATCATCCCATTCTTTTCATCAACCTCAATCCCAGTTACAGACACCCAAATGAAGAATTTCTTGGCCTGGATGCCTGAAACTTCAGACACTTTTCCATATTCCAACTTACCCTTGATGACTTTATCAAAGTAGACAAGCTGATCATTGAACTTGACATAACATGGGCTAGAACTGAGTTCAACTGTGAAGGTATTGTCTGTTTTAGAGAGGTAATAGGATTTGATGTTTTTTGGGAGGAGACCCTTTGGGAGATTGTATAATGGGAGGAGATCATGCACATCAGAAACTGAAAAAGAGAGGTGGGTTAGAGAGAAAAAGCAGAGAGAGATTAGTGCTAATGTCATTGGAGGAGAGGCCATTATTGAGAGTTGACAAAGAGAGGGATGATGGTGGTGGTGTTAATAAGTAGAGAAAGTCAAGAAATTTGGTGAGATGATTGCGTTGGGACTTGGGACTTGTTGCTTTGAAGGATTGTATTTGATTATGTAGAGGTGGGTAGGAGTTGAGACAAATAAGTAAAAAAGAAAATGGACACAAACATAAGCAAAAGGTATTTGGTTGGAAATTTAAGCACAAATAATGGATTTCCCATAAGAATATTAAATGGCAATGCCTCTCATGAATCATATACTATCTATTTTTTGGACTAACATAAAATAGATTTGCTATTACGATGAATCACTTGGGTTGGTTCTGAATGCAGAATTGCTTGTCGTTCTAGCGTAATTCTCTAACAATGCATTTCTTGGATTGCAAAAGAAGCACATGTTAGAACTCATCAGAAAAAATATTACTTAAACATATATCATCTAACAAATGCTATTCTAGTTATGTATGTATGTAATATTATTATCTTTAAATAATTATGAAAGCAATGCATCATCTACCACAAGAGCTCCAAGGTATCATCTACCAGCATTTAAGACAACTTACTGCAGTTTATTCATTCATAACCATCTTAGTACAAAGTTCTCTTCAGTGGGAGTTCATTATAGTACATAAAAAGCAACTTCCTTGCTTCTGTCTTGTAAAAGGAAACCAAGAGCTCGAGCTAAGCTACTACATATCCTAACCTATACAATTACACTCACCACATTAGGCTACAGCATTGTGATATATGATTGCCTCTCAGCTTCCTCAAATTTGCTGTAGGCTATTCAGTTACAAGCATTGGGATGTCATCCGCTGGAGTTGGGAGCTGTAATTAATAAAAGACAAATCGCATTAATTTACAATGTGAATGTTAGAAAGAAAACAAAGGAAAAATAGAAGGGCCAGTAATAGATGGAATAAAGAGGGTTGAGCCTATATCATGTTAGAGAAAAGTCCAAAAGTTCCACACAAAATATAGTCATTTCTCATTGTATTATAAACATCCTTTGGATTCAGCCCTTTTTGTAACTGTTTTGATAAGGGGCAGCGATTATGTGAGTCAAACATTTTGTCAAGCAGGCATCACTTTAAGTCATTACCAGAGCCGACATTCCTTCCTGATATAATCCATGCATTGACATTGGTCTTTTCATGGTTGATTCTCAGAAATCGCCTCACTTTCAGGAGTAAGTGGGACTGACTTACATAGTCCACTAGTCAACAGGATTCAACAAAACATTCGAAATATATGTGTGTATGTATATATCCATACAAAAGAGACAGTTGCACCAATTAACAGTCACATACCTCAAACATTTCTGCCAAAAATTCACAAGAAAGGTAGGAAACCTTACTAACAATACTTGCCAAATGCACTACAGCATTTCTCAGTTGAGTATATATGAATCACTCACAACAATCCTGAGTTTCCATAACCTTATCAGCTAATTTTATAGGTATATATGAATCATTCGTCATGCTATGCTGGGATTCCATGACTCTAGTAGCTTATTCTGTGAATATATAACTCATTTACATTACATTTTCACCACTTCTATCTCTGAAAACCTAACACCAAATGGGAACCAGCATATGAATCATATGACATTCATGTTAAGAACTTGGCAAATTCCGCAAGGAATTTAACTCGCTGTCCTCACAAAGTAGAGAATTTGCAGCACTCAAAGCTATTTCCTGAGCTGAATTGGGAATCCCACCAGAACCCATCCAAATTATGACAAAATGATCCGCCCCAACCACAAAAATTCGGCAAATTTTCAACTCTCCTACAGTTTTACCACAAAAGTTCCATTGCCAAACTTACCAACAAAAAACCTCATGCTAAAAGGTAAAATCAACTCTGTAGAAAAATCACAATATTACACTTTCTGCACATAATGTTAAACAAATATAATCCCAAATATCACTTTTTTCCAACGCATCAAGGGACAGAAACAGAAACTGTCATCTCTTCAACTCCAACTCCAACCTGATATAAATATCTCTTCCTAGCCTACGACACTCCATTCAAAGCCAAGGACAGAATAATCAAACAATCCAAAGGTTAAAAACCAAAAAAGGAACACAGAGTACTAAATCAATAAAGTCAAGCAAAAAAGTATGAAGACTAAATCTTTCCCTGAAAAACAGAATCAAGAAAAAACAAACAGAAAATCTACCTGAACCATCGGCCTCAAAGTCACGGCCTTATCTTTGCAAGTACGAACAGTCAAGAACTGATCAACATCAAGCTTCTTGTTGATAATCCCAACAGTGAAATAAATACTACCGGAAGGCGGCAAGTCAACTTTGATCTCATCAACATCAAACCAGAAAAAGAAGAATCTTTGCACCTGAATCCCCTTTAAATCAGTGATAGACCCAATACTCAGCTTCCCAGAAATCTTTTTCTCGTAGTAAACCAAGTAATCGAACTGTATGTAACAGGCCTTCTCCAGAGTGACCTCAAATTCTCCATCTTCGGAGAGTGTATAGTTAACGACTGAGTCAGGCAGGAGGCCACTCGGGAGGCCGTATTTCGGCAGAATTTCGTAGACCGTCGGCTTGGGAGGTGGTGGGGCGGCGGACGATGATAGTTGGGAAGATGAGCAGAGACTTAGGAGAGGGAAGAAAAGGAGAAAATAGTGGAGCTTAAGCTTGGAAGCCATGGATTTTCTTGATGCCTAAGACTGCCACAAGAGTGCCTTTTATTGTCCACAAGTGAACAATGGACATTTTTCTTAGAAATTTTCACATACTGTGACTATTGAGTTTGTATGATTATTATTTTTTAAAATTTTTTTAGAGAAAAAATAATTATTTTCTTGAAATGTGCACTAATAAAACAACAAAAGATGTGTAAGAGTTGGGGCGTATGTGTCTCAATATCATTACACATTTTATATTTAATTATTAAATTATATAATATTTTATATTATTATCTATGTCTAGTTGGCCGGATCAAATTGAATTTGATTAAATTTTTGTAGTCAATTGAGCCAAATATCATTTATAATCTCATGAAATAGTATATCATGATCAATTTATTCCAAAAAGTTGATCGGACCAAATTGAATTTAATTAAATTTTTGTAGTCAGTGGAGCCAAATATTATTTAAAATTTCATGAAATAGTATATCATAATCAATTTATTCAAAAAGGTAAATTTAATTGAGGTGAAAATCATCTCTAACTTTATTGGAATTGATTTTTGACCATCCATTTTTATCTTTTAAGCCTTACATGGATATTGACTAACTAAAGTGTACTTATTTTCAAAGGGGGAGAAAGAAAACAAGGTATTCCAAGACTAATTGTATGCCCTTTTGTTGTGGCATTTGGTAAATTTCTTGGAAATTGATTGGTTTTGAAATTTGTCTTTAGGTTTGACGTTTGGATAAATGGAGTGAGGTTTCGTCTTGGTTTCCTTGGATTTGGTGTTTAGGCTTATAGCAAAGTCTCAAGTTTGGACTTCAACATATGGGCTATTTTTCCCATCTAGGCATGTACATGTGTATTGTTTCGATGCGAGGCCGTCGTTATAATCCTACTAAAATACTAATCAGTCGAGATCTCTTTACTACATAAGTAATTGGTTTGTCTACTATCACAAGTGGATTTAAGCACATACCCTCATTGTGAGAAGTAATGGATCTGTCCAACTATAATGCTACTTCGATGATATTTTATTCCAAGCTTGTAATAATAAAGAGAGTAAAATTCCAAATCATAGAATAGTCAAAACATATAAATTATAATCTAACTTAAGTGAAAATAGTAGAGCTGAAATTTCTTGATAATGTATAATGCAACTTACAAAACTTTGGAAAAAATCTTGGGTAATGTTTGTTCACAAATTATGTGCTTTAGATTATATGTTTTGGAAGAATGAATTTTGAAATTGGGGTTGAAAATGTGAAATTTATATTGGGAAATGTAATGTATGTTTACTTATAATTTGGGAATAATAAGAAAATTATTTTGAAAAAATTTGGTATGCTTATTTATGTTTTGGAATGAGACAAATTCTACTGTAGTAGTCAAATTAATGCCTTTTTATTGGATTTTGAGAGTGTAAATGGATTTTAGTAATATTTTTTATTAATATATAGTAATAATATATTGTGATATGTAAATATATGTATGTGTGATTGGTAATGATTGTGATGCAAAGAATATAAATTTTTGATCATTTGCCAGTTAAATTTCAAAAACAATTTGGATATTTTAGGAACTCATTTTGGGAGAAAATGACAGCATATGTTTGGCTACAATCTCCCAGAACAAAATTGTTCTGCGAGAATGTAGCCAAACATAGCCTTGGATTTTTTTTTATTTTTTTTTCTTGGTAGAACTTATATATATATATACACGCATCGATATAATGATATAAATACATTATTGAGATGTCTTTTATTTTGAATATTAATAGATTTCTTTTGTCTTTGTCAAGGGAAAGGTGCTTTTCCCCATTTTTCCCATTAAACCTCTCATCATAGATGTAGATGTCGATTTGATTGCATATCTTCTTGTCTCATTTGATGTGAGCTTTGATATATTAATATTCATTATAATTAATAATCATCGATGGTGTAATATATGGAATTACATTGGATCGTTTGACCCAAAAAAATAATAAAAATTCTCAAAATATTATCATATTTATAATTCATTAAAATATTTTCTAATCTAAAATACATATTGCATCAATTTTTCTCTCCAAAAACCTAACAACTTTTTTTTTTGTCTAAATTATTTTTACATTAATTTAATATATATTTTTTCTTTAAGACAAAACTTTTCTTTAAATTATTTAAATTGGTTTGTATCAATGATGATTTTAACTTTAATAAATTAAATTTTTTGAAGATATACTTTTTTGAATTTTTAAATTTATATAAACTATAGGTAAACAATTTTAATTTTTTAAAATCAAATGTACTAACAAAGAGACTACACTTTTTTAAAATTCATAAATAAATTCTCTAATTTTTTTCCTTTTTACTGCATATAAGAAAATACAATTAAAATTTTTTAGAGAATGTTTTCCCAAAGCAAAATTGTTTGGGAAAATATAACCAAACGTACTCTCATTTTCCTTTCAAAACATTAAAATTTTTTTCCCCAAAATACCATCTCCTATCATTCATTATCCCCAAAATTTTTCTATTTTTCAATTCATAATACATATATTATATATACACATCATATATATTTTATTATTAATCTAACAATAAAAAACCACTCAATTTCACTTCCACCTAAAAAATTTAATAAAAAAATATTGATTTGACTATTATAGTAAAATATATTCCCCCAAAATATAAACAAAATACCAAAACTCTCCAAAACTAATTTTTAACTATCCTCCAAAATATAACAAAAAATCCATTACATTCCCCAACAGAACTTTCACATTCTCAATATTATTTTCAATATTTATTCTCCCAAAATACATATTAAAGTCACATAAAAATACATGACCAAACATTGCCTTAACGTTAGATATTCAAGGGTAATTTCATGCAAAAAAACAAAATAAAAGTTAATGGTTGAACTTTTCAAAATGAAAAGCTTATGAAATAATTTTTTTTTACAATTTTTAAATTTATTTTAAGAGATTTTCACTAATTCTTCAAAAAGAAAAAAAACATCTAGATCTATGGTGCCAAAGCCCACCTACCCACATAACTACACCATAATACATATCTATCCCAACAAAGTAATAAATGATCCTAAATACTTGTAATAAGACACCAAACTTGAGCCAAAAGAGAGGACAAAGGGCCCCAAGACAACCACTATAGTACATGAATTCAAACATGTGAACATGTCTCCACCTTACAAAAGCATTTTCTCTATATAGACTTTCTTGTTTTGTTCCACATACAAAGCATCCTCTAACCTTCATAATCAAGAAAACTATTAACCAAAATAAGAATGAACTAAAAGAAACATTATAAGAGGAAACAAAAAGCAAATTTTCTTCCCAACAAAGATCAAAGTACTTATTGAAAATCAAAGATTGGGCAAGCTGTGAACCACAACTATAGTGACCAAGAGCCCTAAAACCATTTCAATTCCTAGCCATCTTCTTTTCTTTCCTCCATCACTCTTCTCATCTGCAGCCGTCGATTTCCCATAAATTGAAAATATAGAGAAATTTTTTAATGACAAGTAATTAGGTAAAAAGAAAGAAAAAAAAGAAAAAGAAAAGAACATTTTTAGAGAGATCCCATTTGTTTATAGGTTCTTAATACTTGAAGTTCTTACTTACCAGCAGCAGGTGAACTAGCTGTGGTGTTGTTACTGGTTTTCTTGCCACTATTTGCAAAATCCTCAAACACCTTAGCATCTGGTGAGTTTGGTGCCAAATGCAGCAGAGCTGGACCCAATCAAACACACTTTAGCCCACGAGATGACCATAAAGGATATAAAACAATCTATCACTTCTTATACTTTCTGTCAAATCAACTGCTAAATGGTTCAGCATTCAATTATAAAATACTTATAAAAAAAAAAAAAGGATGAATCGAAATATAATTTCTAAACCTGAAATCAAAATAAATAAAAAATAAAAAAACAAAGACAATAATTGAACCCAAAGATGTAATTGTGTTATAAGTTCGCAATTGGTCCGAGTTGAGCTTAGAGATGCAAATGATCTAAGTCAAGCTGAACTCGAGCTCAAGCTCGATAAGCTTACAAAATTGAGGTTTGAGCTAGGTTCATTAAGCTCAATGTTTCAATAAAATTATAAGTTCGAGTTCGGGCTTAAACTCAAATTTAAGTTCGAAATATGGAATTATTTTATAATATATAAAAAAAATTAATATAATATTATAATTTTTATATATAAATATTTTTTTTTTTAAAATACACGCTCGTAAATTGACGAACAATAATTATTTTGAGCTCAAATTTTTCAAATTCAAATTTGGCTCAAGCTCAAATACTTTTTGAATGAGCCCAGATTCCTGCTAGCTCGATTCCTTTGCATGCCTATTTGAGCTAGCACATCATATCATACTTTAATACCCATGGGGATTAAAACCAAAATTTTGGCTCCCATCAAAATTTACACACACGCACTAATTTTAACATACTCTCCTATTTATACTCTTTTTTTTTTCCAGTAAAAGAAGTAATGACCTGCATATCATACTTTAATATACATGAAAAATTAAACTCAAATCTCTTCATCTTCTCCCACCCCCTTTTCCAGCTTCCCTTTTAGTTCCATCCCTAATAACACACACGGGCAGAACAGATCACGGACTTACCGGGACATTCGGAGATATTAGCAGGTGCATGGCACTCTGAGGGCAGACTGAGGGCAAGGGTGGCGTTGATCGTAAGGCCAAGGCTGGGATCCTTTGTATCCTTAACCAACAAGCAAACACACTCAGGGCTCTTCTGCAAGACTTGTTTGAGACCAGTGCAGCAGTCAATTGGAGGGGATTTTGATTCTCCACCCACATAGGGGAGACATGTTGCAAGCCCTGCAAGATCATTTGCACATTTCTCCTTGTCTTTGTCTATGTCACATGTTGCAATAGTAAAGAAAAAGACTAAAATGCATGGGAGGAGGAGGAGCCTCAAGGGCATAATATGTTTGGACACCATTTTGGACTGTAGAAATAGAGAGAAAGAAGAGAGGAGATGGGTTCAAGAGATGCCCTACATATTGCCTTATATATATGGTTGTCCGGTGACATGGTCTTGTGGGAAGTAAGGAAAAAATAATTGAAAGTGCATGAGAGGTGGGGTGGGGGGAGTTGGACAATAAATTGTGTTGGTTAATGTTGCCCAATCCTAAATCCTGGCTAGGTCCACATAACTATGCAAGAGGTTAAGTTAGTCCAGGTAACTCAAGTTTTGTTACATGCTCTTTTTCCATGATTCATGATCCTTTAAAAAATTGCATTTGGTTCAAACAACATGAATCAATAGAGAAGGCAAATTCTATTGGTTAATACTGCCCTATCCTAAAGCTTTTCTAGGTGCACATGACAATGCAAGGGATGGGAAACGATATACAAGACTCAGTTCGAGCATTGATAAAGCAAATACATCTGTCATTTCTCAAAATATCTCTTCTTATTTAAAATCGTGATACCACGAGTATTCTCTAATATCTTCAATCACGAAATAGATGAAATGAATCAAATAATGGACTTTTGTTCAAAACTCTATCTTATTAGAACAGTTTTATAAAATTGTTCAGTGTGATGATAACTATAATATAAAACAGTTTAGAAATATCGAAGTAGAACAAACACAACTGATTTTGATCTAAAATAGCTATTACGATATAAAAAAATCACATTAAAAAAGATATATATTTACATACATTGGAATAGAATATACAAATCCCAAAAGCAATGAACCAAATTGCACTCTAGTAGGTTCATTGTCATGGATTATAATGCTAAGTACATGTGCAAGATTTACATATTCTTGGAAATTCCAATCTATTTTGTCTACACTAGATATCATCATTCCCATGAAGTACTAATGCAAGTCTCCTGCAGGGAAAAAAAAATTATAGTTAAAATTTTGTCTTTTGTGTGTGTTTGGGAGTGGGGATAGGGTGAAAATTGGATCTTGAATTGTGAGGGTACAATAGTTATATTGGAATCCCGTGACAATTAAATATTCTTGCCCACAACTCATTTTTCATTATTGTAGAATGACCCGTGACAGTTTTTGATAAACCCACCCGTGATCTAATAGTCGTATGTTGATCTGATTATAAGTTATAATGGGATGGATTAAGGGCTTACCTGATTGACAAAATTAATAATTTGGTATCCGTCGATATATATTTTTTATTTTTTAAAGAGGAAAAGAAGAAACATTGAGGTAGTGTTTGATTATGTTTTTTTGTTTGATTTTATTATGTATTTTAGGAGAATGAATTATTGGTCAATATGAACGTTATTTTTTAGTATGTTTATTTATGTTTTGGATGATATATTTTAATATAGAATAATAATAAAATATATAATATATATAATATATATATATATATTGAAAAATGTGCGTTTTGGAGGAAAAATATGGATATATTTAGTTATATTTTTTCGAAACAATATTGTTTCGGAAAAATATAGCAAAACAAAGCCTGAGCATTTTATCCACTAAAATTTATATGTGAAAGAAAAAATATATGTTTGGATTTTGTATTTTAGTGAATAAATATATAGTAGGAAAGTGAAATGGTTAAAAAGCAAATAAAGTATAAAGTATTATTATTTAAAGTGATGAAAATATTATTTTTAGTATTTTTTTTGGGGTGGGCGGGGGGAATTCAAGAATTAAATAGGTAATAAATGTGGAACTAATCTTGGCCAGCTGGTCATGTGACAAGAATTGGTGGGATTCCATCCTACATCTTGGAAGCATATTATTACACAAAGTATTTCTTGGAGTGACATGGCCCAAGACATTTACACATCAAAATTATTAGTAGCAAGTTAAAATATTGATATCTATTTAAATGAAACAATATAACCATGAATTTATTAAGGAGTTCCACTCTAATTATGTGTATGGTAATGGTCAATTGATGGAGTAGTCATACATGTATTTGTGACAATCTGGCATTTGAACTCTAACAAATTATGTGTGCACATATATGTGTTTAAATAAATAAATTTAATTATGTGTTAGGGGCGAGGTAAGATATCAATTTGATTGAACTATAATGCAAGGTTAGGGGCGAGGAAAGATCATACCAACCAAGATTTACTTGTTAAATGAAGTTTATAAATATTCAATATCTAAATATTTATTAATCCACACTACAACTATTTTTTTATACTCTCTCATACCATTGATTCGTTTGTTTTCTCAAATACTGACACGTTAAAAGGTTTTCACTAAGCAATCCTCAGTGACTCTTAATCATTTTGTAATTTCAGGATTTTTAATAGTGGATCGAATATTTCGAACATAAATCAGTCAACCCATTATAAGAGAATATTTTTGATCTCCCATTAATGCCAATTATTTTATGACTAATACAAAAGAAAGGAGTAACTCTACAAAATTGATTTCTATAATTATCTAACTATAAAGATCAAGACTCCCCTAGTGAAAAAAAAGGTTATAGATATAGCACTATATGGTTTGACCCTCCTAATTAAATGTGGGCTAAACCTAAAACACAATTTATTACATGTAAACTTTAAGAATATTAATGTAATTTGGCTTTTCACACCAATTTAATTGTCAACCTCCAACTGCACATTTGCATTCAATAGTTAACAGCACACCATATTTAATTTTTGTGTCAGAATATATTCAACTACTTTGAGACCCACTCATTGGGTGAGCAAAAAGCTATCCCACCAACCATGAATTTTAGGTGTAGAGAAATATTTTGGGAAATTTTTTTATATGAAGAAATACACAAAAAATATGTATGTGAGAAACATAATTTTTTTTATTATAGATATTCATTTATGTAATTGTTTGTCTAATTAGTGATATTATATTAATTTTGTATATTATGCATTTTTTTTACATGCACACTAAATATTCGTTACAATTTGAATTCTAATTTTCATATTTATATGTGTGAAATTGATGTTATTGGATCAATTGACTTATTGACTTACATTGTTGTATGTTGTTTTTATACCGTAAAATGACTAAAGAGTATATTTATAGTAAAATATACAACAAAACATATGATAATTGGGATATACATACGTATAGTACTCACTGGGGTGTTTTTAATATGTATTCAGCTAACTAAAAAAGTACGTTGAGAATAAAATTATTAAATATTTAATTCTTTTTACAAGAAGTAAAAATATTTCGTTCAAGTATAATATAGATGTCCTTATGTGACATTAAAATCAAGATTAATGTTGGTGTACTAATCTCAAACACATCCTAAAATTATATGATTATGATATCTTAGTCAATAATTGTAGGAGTTAGAGAGGTCCAACAAATATTGTCCCATTTGGTAGATCAAAACAAGCTTATTTCCCATTGATTTGTTTTGGTACATTGACACATAGTCTCAAGTCTTAATACTATAGTTCCAAAATTTTATTTTGCATTTGGCATCATATAAGAATGTGATTTGAATTTGAACTTTTTATTATAAAGCAAATAAATGAATTCATATCTAAGATTTTGTGTTTGGAATAAACATAAAATGTAAATCCTACACTTTTCTATTATGATTCAACATAATTTAAAACCTTTTCATTATACTCCCAAGTAAGGTTAAAAAGTAAATCATCCTATTCAATGCTAAGTTTGAGATCAATTGCTAAAAGTGCATCTAAATTTGATTTGTTAAACACAACAAATTAAGTTCGAACATAGTTTTTTTGTTCGATGTTGATGATGATCATATTTATTTTTAAATATGAAGGACAAACTATTTCGAAATATTCTCCTACAAGCATATATATGACATGGGTTTTTGTATTGAAAAGAAGCATCAAAATGAGGGAAAAAATAAATTTATATGATAAAAGATCATATCTATAGAATTTTTGAAAATTCTCTTTTTGATTAGATAATATACTTCAAATTGTTTTCTAGAATCAATTAATTGGTCTTTTTCATATGATTCCATTTGCTTGAATTTTCTTTTTTAGCTATACGGAAGTAAGGAATCATTTTTTCAACTCTGACTCTCCTACTTCAGTCGTTGTTTCTCTCCATGTTACTTCGAAAGTAGTTGCTTCAGCTTTAGTCACTCGAATTTTCAATATTCTTTTTTATCATCATAAATGATCCGCTTACCTCGAAATAACATGGACCAATAGGAAAATCCCAATTCATTGGGTCTTTCGATTCAATCAAATAGAAAGCTATTCTTGAATGCCCGTTATAGTAGAATATTCATGATGGATGTTCTTAGATTTTACACGTGTGATACATGTTCCTTCTATTTCTCCAAGCAAAGTTCTTTGCATCGCAATGCCTATTCTGCCGGCTTGACCTTTCATAACTGGAGATAAAAGAAAGTGCTAAATGAAGTTCTGACCATCTATTAGAGAAAAATGAATGAACCGATCTTGTAAGATTCCCAAATAGGAATAACGTATAAATTATTTTAAGCCCTCGACTCATTTTTGATATGGGACAACTAAGTACCATCATTGCATCCAATCGAGGCACATGATTGTCATTTCTACTGACGAGGCTAAATGTTGATGATCAAATTTGTTTCCAAATATGAATTCCAATTTTTTCAAAATATTGTCCCACTAGTATGCATGTATGGTGGGTAGTTTGCCCTCAAAAAGTGTCACAATGTGTGGAAAATGAGGAATAATTTATAAATTATTTCAAATTCTCGATTTCTTTTGAGGTGGACTACTAAGTATCATCAAATGTGAAATAAAATTCTACCCAATTCACCTTAATGACTAAAAAGAATGACAAAAATGTAAAAAGCATCAAGTTACATGAATTGGCTTGTATTTGATTTGGTCAAGAATCAAACCAAGTTCAAATGAAAATTTAAGCTTGATAAAAATTCAAATAATTTTGAATTCATAATTAAGAATGTAAATGAGTTGAGTCAAGTCAAGTCGAGTTTTGACTATTTTTAAAGGACTAGCTAGAGTCAAATCAAATGAATCGAACTTGAACTTGAATTTGATGAGCTAAGAAAATTGCGTCTTGTGCTGCGCTCGGCTCGATTCATTAAATTCAAATTCATCATCAAACTATAAGCATGAGTTTAGGCTAGAGCTCGAAAAATTAAATTATTTTATAAAAAATTCTAAAATTAATTATTTTATTATATTTTAATACATAAATATTTTTTAAAAAAGAAATATGCACTCGTGGGTCAGCTTATGAACTTGTGAACAAGAATTATTTGACTTGAACTTGGCTCAAAACCTATACGAATTTAACCTGACTTTGAACACTTTTTGAACCAGCTTTTCAAGTTGATGAGTTGGCTCGATCTATTTGTATTCCTATCTGCAATTATCTGACTCGATGCGGGTGCTACCATTTATTAAATTAAAAACTCTGAGTTGCTAAACACGCCATTACAAGGGTAAATAAGTAACTTCATTGTTCATTTTCGATTTAATGACTTTATTTAGTATTTTACAGAAACAGACCCGAAGGGCACAATAGTAATCACGGGCCAATAGGGTTTTTGGCTGCAGCAGAATTCCTCCATTGTCAAGCGTCACACGAGCTCCATAGCTAGTAACCATGGCGGAACAGGTGAACCTTAACCCCTGCTCGTTCTTGCAGTTCTGTCTGAATTTATCTATCTTATATGCAGATCTATGTATATATAAATGTATGTGTGGTTGTAATGTAATTGTTGTTGATTTTGCAGACTGAGAAGGCGTTCTTGAAGCAGCCTAAGGTGTTCCTTTGGTAAGATTTCGCATCCATTTGTCTATGCAGAGCTAGAACTGTGTAAAAATGTAATGGTTTTGAGGGGCTAACTTGGGATTTTGCAGCTCGAAGAAGTCGGGGAAAGGTAAGGCACCAGGAAAGGGGGGTAACCGATACTGGAAGAGCATTGGATTAGGTTTTAAAACACCCCGCGATGCGATTGAAGGTCTGATTTTGATAATTATATTTGCTTATTTTTCGTCATCGTACCGTTTTGTATAATGTTCTTATCTTATTTTTGTTGAAGGATGATGTGTTATAGAGCTTTTAGATTATCAGTATGGCATTTATATTGATATTGTTTTGCTATGAGTAGTACATTTTTTTTTTTAAAATGTTAGTGTCATATAATTTGTTGAACCATTTTGCTTGCTGATATCCACAATTGAGTCACTTGGTGACCTTTGGGGGCATGTGAAATATTTGTTGCTTACTAGCATTAGCTTTGGCTATTGTCGGAGTCTTGTCTCTGTTGTATAATTTGCAACGCTAGCCTTCTTAATAGTATCTTCACCATATAGAACCCGTGCACCAGTTGAAATTCAATTATGATATTTTCTTATTGACACAATAGTTCTACTATGTCACTTCCATATCATCTCCGATGCAATTTATTTTTCAAATTTACCTGAATGCGCATTTAATAGATAAAGAAAATAATGATAGTATTTCTATTATTTTCTTGTAAGTATATTCAAATTTCAATACACAATTGTTACTTGTTTGTGTTGTCTCCCTTCCTTTTCCGTCACTGCTTTTTCCTTTTATTCCTCCACTTTCTTACCTCCATTTATCTTTCCCACATTTACAGGAAAAAGCTATTTTTTCTTTTAAAAAATGTATATGTGGTAACATGCTTACTGTCAAAACTCTTTTTGGGGGTCATTCTAATGCCCCAAGGCACAAATTTTTGAAAGCTTTCAAAGATATATCGCAGTTATGTATGCAAGTTTGTTGGAATTTTTTATACTTCTACACACTTCGATATGTATATTGCCAAGAAAAAGCTAAATTGCAATTCAATTTTAATTGGTTCAGCCATTCACATATATCTATATCCATGTGCTTTATAGACCCCCACTGTCCCACTGTACAATGGAATATCCTATACTTCATAAGCAGCACAGCTTTCTTATCTGCCTCCTGCTCTTGATATGTTCTTCAGTCTTATATTTTCCTTTTGACTCTTAAATCTTTTAATTCTTATATTTTCTTTCAAATAAGTCAACTTGGTCAGTTAAGTGTGTTTGAAGCAGAACAGAATTCTTCAGATCAGTTGTAGGCATAATACCTGTATTTTGGAGAAACTAAAAACTTGGTGCATAATGGATACCAGATCCTACATTTGTTGGGAAGCCGCCTAGTTTTCAATGAGCATTAATATTTCCTTATTAAGTTTGGGCTGTATAGTCTTTATACAGTCTGAAGTTGGGCATTTAAGATCCACACTTGTATAACAATATAGATTTGTACTTCATCCGATGCTTTCTCATACTGTTGTTGGCCTGAGTGTTAAATTCCTTTGCCTAGGTACATACATTGACAAGAAATGCCCGTTCACTGGAAATGTATCCATCAGAGGCCGTATCCTTGCTGGGACCTGCCACAGTGCCAAGATGATGCGAACTATCATTGTTCGACGGAACTACCTACATTGGGTGAAGAAGTACCAAAGGTATGATTTCTTTCGAAGATGCCATGATATGGTGTTCTGGTTAAGTAATTTTTATTGACTAACTGTTGTTCTTTAGATATGAGAAGAGGCATTCAAATATCCCAGCACATATATCTCCATGCTTCCGCGTGAAAGAGGGTGACCATGTTATCATCGGCCAATGCAGGCTAGTACCAAGGCTTTATCATTTACTTTATTGCCAAGTTTAGGAATTTAATTTTGATGGCTATCCTCATCACCATGCAGGCCCTTGTCAAAAACTGTGAGGTTTAATGTTCTTAAGGTGGTACCAGCTGGTTCTTCTGGCCGTGGGAAGAAGGCCTTTACAGGGATGTGAATTAGGACATTTTAATATGTTGTCAACTTTTGGAGAAGTTTTGGAGAGATGAGTTTAAGACTTCTTTTAACTGAAATCATTATTGTTCACTAGCCTTAGAGGGCTAACCTTCTTAGTATTTTACCTACTTATAATCTATTAGCAGTTCTCTAAGCAGTGTTTGAATTTCTCTTGTTACGTACTTGCCTCATTTTGGTGGTTTAGTAGCTGATATTTTACTTGTTTGGGGTCTCATTTCACACAGATGATGTTCTTGATAGGATTGTCTATCCAATTAGCTTTTCAACTACTTTAATGGAACTCGAACCTGCTGTCGAAGATAGTCAATTACCTTCTTTGTGTTATGTGGGGTGAACGACATAATATCTCTTAATTCATTGGGACCTCATTTTTATATAGGACATGTACAGATGGAATTTTTTTTATATTTATAGGACAGAAAAATATTATATTTCATTACTAATGAAATTAAATTCTGCGAGTCCCATTTTTGAAAGAGACACAACATTGCGAGTTATTGGTAGAAGTGGTATGCTATAAATTTTTGCATATGATATATGCCAAATGAAATTTTTTTATATGTACGATGAAAGAAATCACCATATATAATTAGTAACAGAATTTATATTACGTAGTTTCTGATCATCGTTTGAATGTCGATTTGAAAATTAGATTATGTTTTTCTACTTCTAGTAGTCGAAAATTTCAAATATGATTGTTCAAATGCTTTGGTGGTGTTTGGTTATGTTTTTTTGTTTGATTTTATTATATGCTTTGGGAGAGTGAATTATTGGAGAGTGTAAAAGTTGTATTTTAGTATGTTTCTTTATGTTTTAGAGGAGATATTTTTTTATTGTAGTAATCAAATCAATACTTTTTTGTAGGTTTTTTGGGATGAAAATGAAATTGGATGATTTTTTTAATATTAGAATAATAATAAAATATACATAATATATATAATATGTATGTATATATTGAAGAATGTGCATTTTAGAAAAAAAATTGAGATATATTTGGTTATATTTTTTCAAAATAATATTATTTTTAAAAAATATAACCAAACATAGCCTTTGGTTTTTCAATAATATTTTACTGTTTTTCAAAAACAGTTAAATAATTTGATATTACTTGCAAGTCAACTGATCCAGACCAAATTTGAAGGAAGTGTTTTGTGTACTCAGGCATTGTTTATTGAAGTAAAAAAAAAAAAAAAAAAAAGAAAGAGTAATATTTCACCATCGAATTTTCCACCAAATGAAAAAAAAAAATCACAAAAAATTCTCACAGAATTCAAAATAAAGAAAAAAAGAAATATTTTCATAAAAATATTCGAGAATAATTTTAAAAAAATATACCATAGAAAATGAAAAATAGAAATAGTGCCCCTTTCCCTTTTCTACTTTGGCCTCCTACCAAACAATCCCTTAGTCAAAAGAAGAGAGAAAAAGAGAATCCCCCAAAACCCCAACAGAAAATCGTACAACCACGAGAAGCAGAAAGTCACACTGTTTTTCATACAAGTTTGTGGTACATTCTCCTTTCATCCGCCTCTAAAACCCTCGAACGATTTCGCTGATTTCTTCATAAAATATCCGCAATTTCCCCATTTTGATTTATACACACAATTTCACCTTTTTACACGTATATACGTCTCAATCCAGCCCCTTCAGGTATGCGTACTATGTCGATGAGCTATGTACATACGGCTTAACGCGTTGTTTTTTTATTTTATTTTTATGGAGAAATGAGTGTATGGAGAATAAAGTAGTTTTTGGAGAATGAGAGAACAGGGAGGAGGAATTATTATGTATTGTTTTGAGTTATACTTGTTGGTTTCTTTGAGCGATTGAGGAAGAAAGCGTAATAGTTGGGGGATTCGAAATTCGATGATTTAATTGAATTTTAATAAGTTTCATTTACTTATTTATTTAGGGTTTTTTAAGTGCTCATTTGGGTGTGTTCATGTTGAATTATTTGCAAAGCAAAAGCTGTTAATTAATTCACGGAAGGTTGTTGTTAGGGCCGGTGTTTTTGTTGCCGTGAAAGCACAGATGGCGTTTGATTTTTTGTTTCATTGATATCTTAAGATGGGTGAGAAAGATGAAAGTGGAGGACATATTACTAGTTTTTCTACTAATGTTCGATGGCACAACTTGCTTTTTTCTTGCTCGTGGCTCTGCTGCTGGATTTTATTGAGTTTGTAGATTCAGTGTTTGAGACCCCTTATCTAGATAGTCATCAAGTCGTTATGTCTCTGTTTTTCTGCTTATGCCCACTCTTGCTCTTCAATGCTGGCATTTGGTTGTAACATCTCCACAAATAGTCTCACACACTATGATGCATCATTTTTACTTCAATATATATTGTGCCAAAATTGCAGGAGCGCAACATTTTCCTTGATTGAGTAAAATAGAGGAAATAAGGAACATATAATGTTTGGAATTTTTTATTCTTGGTGAAGCTATTGCTGTATATGTTAAGTAGCCAAATCTGACATTTAGAGTTTAATTTACACCAATTTGATGTCTCTAACATCAGTGAGTAGTTATTACGGTAACTGTTTGCGGAGGTTGTTTCATTAACTATGAGCATATGCAAAGCATTTATTCCTGATGTTTAAGTGATGAGCAAAGCATGCTTGCAGAGCAAGATGGGCACAGAGGTGGAGCATGCATCTAGCGACGTTCAGACTATCGCAACTACTCCTTCATCCACAGCATCAACTACTGGCCCAAAGACATCCATGTTTGCCAAAAAATCAGGATTTGTCATCCCAAAAAACAAGCTATCGGGTTCATTAGTTCCTGTATTTCGAGGCACTAAAAAGGGAGATGCTGATTTGATGAAGGAGGAAGCTACTAATCAGGTCCAGAGGAAAACCAAATGGGGACCTGATCTAACAATGGATACCACTGTCAGAAAAGGGAGAGCATTGGCATATCAGGTATATGGCATTCAGCTTTCCTTTTAAAGTATTTGATCTATAGTTTCCTGAAAGATACATGCTTTTTGATGTATGTTTGTATGCTCTCTTTATTCTTTTCTGAGTTCTGTTGTTTGCTTTTGGAGATTTTCTAGGTAAGTAGGATTCAAATTTATAGAATTAGGTTGGAGGCACTTGTAGCCCCAAAGATGTGGGAGGAATTTTATTGCTCAGTGCAATTTAAGAATTTCCTTTTCGCAATGGGTGCAAAAATGTCAGTGTCTTCTTTGTGAGTGGCTCGCTTCAACTTCACATCCCAGGTGCCTCTAAGTGATGATATTACTGCCTTTGTGGTGGTACGAATTTTGGACAGACTCGGATCAAGCAAATATCGCAACAGCTGACTCTAGGGGCACTGGAACTTGAGGATAATGAAGACTCATTATCTACATCAGAATTTCAAGATGGGAAGACATCGGATCATCAGCTTAGCAATGAGGTCAGCTGGTTTTCAGGATGTTTTTCACTTTGATCTTTATATTCTTTAGCTTCTGTGGTGCTTATGCTGCAATATATGGATTATAGGAATCCGAACTGCTGGAACTTGAAAGGCGTGAAATTATTGGTATGAAGAATTCCACAGATAGCTATGATATCTTTCCATTATCTTCTTTTTTGAACTTTAATTTCTCTTTTTTTGGAATATTTTTCCAGGTGAAATAATAAAGTTAAATCCATCCTATAAGGCATCCGCTGATTACAAACCTCTGCTAAAAGAGGCAAAAGTTCCAATTCCAGTGAGTGAAAATATATACATCCATTGTACTTCCTTTTGCTATGCTTTTTTTAGCTTTTGGTCCCATTCAAAGCATGACCTACCTGTAAGGTGCTAGACATGCCATTACTTGGTAGTCGAGTGGAAAAGCAAGTCTCTGTTATATTGCATTATGTTGCTTAACCTTACTAGGTAATCTTCCTCATAATCAGACATGCTCTACCTTCTTCTTCTTGTGATAGTTTTAACATATATTTGGTACACTCTAGGAACTTTACTTCTTGAAACAAATGAAGGATGCGACTGTAAAATGAATTGAATATCACAGTATGTAATGTTGAGTATTAACAATGACTCTCATCCCAGAAAAGAAAGTAAGAATGCTGGGTCATCTTTCAGTACTACTGTTTCTTTTGTGATTCCTCCATGACTTGATAACGGTGAAAATGTTTTATTTGTACTTTCACTGAAGGTTTTTAGGCCTGGCAGTTGCATTTCCACTTATTGTCTTCCTTATTATAGTTAAACTTGCTTGGAAAACAAAATTATAAATCAGATTGAGTGAAAGCCAGCAGACGTAAATAACCTAATATGCCTGAGCTGAAATGCTAAATAAAGCTCTATTCTAGGCTCAAGGAAGTTATGTTCTTGTACTCTCAGATATGATTGAAGCAGCCCATATTTTCTTCATAAAATTACTAGCTTAAATTTGCCTTTTGTTTTCAGCACCTTTGTATAACAGAAAATAATTGGAGTACAAAATAGAGAGATGATAATAATATAGACTTCAGAATTTTTAGAAATAATTTGGTTTGATTGTGCATGCATTGACCATCTTTTGCTATACAGAACTTCCTATAAATCCAATGTCAGCGTGTTGAAAAATATAAAGGATTTATGCTCGCTTTCTTTTTACCTTCCCTCTTATTGCTAAGGATTGCCAGCTTAGAAAGCTGAGGAATCACAATAAATGAGGTTTTCAAAATTATCACCCGAAGAGAATATTAGAATGTGGGAGGAAAGCATTTAGGCAATGGACTGGCAGGGGCTATTAATTTTCTTTCTTGAATTTCTTGTGATCAATTGATGCTCAAAGTTCAGGTGTGCTATTGATCTCACGTTGAAAGGATGTAAAAACTATACCCATGTTGCTGGATGACCGATACATATACCAGGATATCATGGACACTTCTTGTAACCATATAGACAAGATGATTATAGCAACATTACCGTTATTTACATTAACGAGAAATCCTTTCAGTTCTTGTATGTGAATAAGAATTGTAGTGATAATTGTGCAAATCTGTCTATGCAGATCAAAGAGTACCCTGGGTACAATTTTATTGGTTTGGTATTTGGTGCTGCAAGTGATACTCAAAAGCGTCTTGAAAAGGTACGCACTCTTCATTGCTACTCTGTGCTGATGCTGTGGGATCTAATAGTTGTGTTCATCAGTATCATGAAGAAAATTATGCAGATATATGTAGCTTAAATGTTTTTCCTGCCTTCTGATGGTAACCGTGCAAATCAGGAAACAGGAGCTAAAATACGAGTTTATGGCACAAAGTCAGATAATGGGACGAAGGTAATAGACACTGGAAAATATTATATTTTCTACACCCGAACACGTGCATGCCAGCCCAGGCACCCTGCACACGGCCACATCTTCAGTCTTTATCCTCAAAATACAATAGTTTCGTACTTGCTCATTAACCTTTTCTCCCTATACTATTTTAGGTTGAAGTTACTCCAACTGATGGAAAGGAAGTTGACAATGCTTACGAAGATCTGTATGTGCATGTATCAGCTGACACGTTTGAGAAAGTTGATGCTGCTGTGGCTTTGATTGAACTGTTAGTCACCCCAGTTTCGGTATGTTCTGAAGCCCTGAACCAAAGTAATGAAGCTGTTTTGTTTTGTGCTTATCATTACGTTAATACTATTTCTGCTTTATATTAGGTGAATCCTGTATCTTCTTCGACAACAGCAGCTGCAGTTTCTGATGATAATGTGAATACTCATCTGAGTCAAAGCATGCCTAGTTCTATCATAGCACCTGCTGTACTTATAAACCAAGGAACAGCGGGATCTTTACCACCTCCTCAAGGTCAATTCCCACAATATCCTCAGGCATGGTTTCCTACAGGTCCAACTCAAACTCCAACATATCCACAACCATTAATCAGTAACACTGTCCAAGTATCTTCCTCGCCTTTTAATCCTACAAACATGCCTTCATTATTTGGTCATCGACCTGTCATTAATGCAAGTTTTAGCCCGGTCTTACAAAATCCTTCTGTTGTTCCCTCCAGACCTCAGCCCCCACATGCTTTACAGCCACCATACATGCAACAGGTACCTCCACCAGTCCAAACTGGCGGACCTAGAATTCCTGTGCCAATTTTACATTCTTCAACTCCTCAGCTCTCACTTACAGGACCTCCCCATAATCTAAGACCAGTCATGTCCACATTGCCTCAATCTACTCCTTCTGACAAGCCACTCCCATCTTCCAGTGAATCTGCCAGATGGTTACCCTCATCAGTTAGCACTTCAGCATCTCAAGGTCTAGCCAACATCTTCCCAATGATTCCGCCGGTTGTTCCTACCTATGGACATAATGCCATGGCTTCACAGAATGTGGTTATATCTGGAACACTAATTTCAACAATTCATCCTTCATCAAATGTACCTATACAGCCTGCTACCCCCCAAGGAGCAATACATGCACCAACCCCAAATGCCGCAGCAGGATCTGGACCTGCGCCTTTCCTGGTGCAGCCTTCAGCATCACTTCCTCAACCTGGAGTCCTGAATTCTTTTTCTGCAGCAGTTCCAAGACCCCAACATCCAAGTTCTAATGATTTCACTTTTCAGCCTCACCGGCCATTGAATGCAGCTTCTCAGGTGGCTTGGCAAAGCAGTCAACCTGCACATCACAATATAAGACCTCCAGTTCAAGCAGGGCAGCCACCTTTAGCACCTCAGTCTCCATTATTGAGGCCTGTGGCGCATAACCTGAATCCTCCTGTTCAGGGTTTCCCAAGGCCTCTGGTGAATCAACCAAGGCCACAGATTCCTACAAACTTTGCTGGAAGTCCAACAGTCCCTCTAGTTCCAGCCAGACACCCGATATTGCCCGGTCAAAATGCTGTTGCACCGGCAACAGTCCCACATATGCAACCAAGAAACTTTATCCCCCCTCACCCTATTAACAACTCTTCAGGTCCTTTTCCTCCTAGACCAGGAAGTCAGATGCACATTCAGGAAAATCACCTTGCTGGAGCAAGTCGACCACAAAGGTTTCCAGCTTCACATCAACATTTTGGAAATCACCCTGGAAGGCCATTTTCTAATTCTTCTGCTCCTCAGCAAATATATGATCCTTTCTCTCCTACTTCAGCGTCTTTCAACCCTCAAATGGGTGGCAACACAGCAAGGGCCCACAATGAAAATGATCCAGAGTATGAGGACCTGATGGCTTCTGTAGGAGTTAAATGAGTTTATAGATAAACGCACTGTCTACATTTGAGGATGGATGGTTTGTCTTCAAATGATTTCTATGGTTCCTTTTAGAGATTCTTTTGTACCATCCTGGATTAAGAAGATGGTGAAAAAAAATCATTAGCTTGTATTGTTCGCATTAACCACATAGAGGTAGGGAAAGAGTACACTTTAGACAATGTTATGAGTTTTTTCTAAGTATAGTTGGTATTGCTACATTTTACACTTCAGAAACCATGAGCCCATTGTGAAGCTGTGATCCTCCTGTTTGGGAGCTTCTTGACACGTCATTTAAATAAGCAGAACAAATGACTGATTCGGATTTTGTGTTCTGATATCTGGAATGTGATTTAAGGAAACTGATTCCTCTTATGGGCAAAACCTTGTGTGCAAAAGTTCAGGTGCAAAATTCAAGAGCTAGAATTGACAGCAATATCAAAACGTGAGAATTTATTGAAGCATTTGAAACTCAGACAAAAACCATGTTCCTTTTCATGCTGGTAATATGTACAAGTAACAGGATACATACGAGAAAAGTTTCTAAAATACAGATGTTCAAACAGAAGGACCAGATCTTAGCACCCTTTCTAGTTTTTCAGCCTTTGCATAATCGCTTTCTGTAAGCGGGCCAGCAGGAAAAGGTGTGATTTCCACAATCAGGTGTGGCGTTGGGAGCTCATCAAACAATGCCCGAACATTGTTACAACAAACACTTTCTCCATGAGCATTTTCCCTCCTAATTTGACAGCCCTGGAGAAAGAAAAGATTCCAACAAATTAAAAGCTTGTGAAGAAGCAATAAACTAGTTTTCAAGCATCAATATATGTTTTCAAAGGATAAAGAATGCAAGAAAGTTGGACATACTAAGAAGTAGGATTATTACCTTGTGGGACGTGGCATCTCTAAATTGATCATCATCTGACAATAAGGATGCAATGGCTTTAAGCAGACGCCTTCCCTCAGATTTAGAGGGGACTCTGTAGTTGCGCCTGAGGTTACCCTTTGTTGTGGGATGCCATTTGCTCACCAATTTTCTCCTGTCAGCTGCCTCTTTTTCTGAATAAAGATGATACAATTTGGATTACTTAGCTTAGAATGTTAGAACTGAGCCAATAGAAAGTTATGCTTCTTGGTTACAACCATGCATATTTGAGAAGATCTCAAGTTTTGAATCAGCTCCATAGTCTATCAAACTCAAATCCAATTAGTAGGTTCCTTTTTCCATTTCTTACCCTTCTGTTTCCTCTCAAAAATCTCACACATTCATCAGGTCTTTAATTCCTCAATACTTTACTCATGCTACATAAGAGAGATTTTCTCAATTGATCAATAAATGGATAGATGAATCTGAATCCAGCTCTAGTCGCCAAAATCTAAAGCAGTTCCGATGCAGGATACAAATTAAAAAATAAAAAAGGGAGACTGCAATAGGTCTCTTCTGAGGGAGACAGATGTACTAGTATTGTAGCCTTTATATTTACTCAAGCGCTTAAGTTCAACAAACATGAATTAATACTGCTTCAAATTGGTTGCTGTCATAGCTCGTCATCCAATTACTAAAAGAGACAGTTATTTGCCTAAAATTCTGACATAACAGTTCACTTTCTAAAGAAAACGACAAATCAAATAAGCTAAACTGCAAGAAGACAATCATGAGCTCTTATTAGCTTAAAACAGATAAATTTTGGCCATCAATCCGTTTGCTCCAAAAGATTGTCATCAAAAAATTGATCAACTGTTCTGCACCTTAGCAACTGGCCTGCTATCTACCACTTAACCTAATTGTTGTCATGCACAGTTCTTGAAAAGAGACACTGAGGCAGTAAAGTTAAGCATTGCCAAGTCAAAAGCAAACTAAGTTAAAAGGAACATGCTTCCATCTTTGATAGGTCGTCCATACACATGGAAAAGTCAAACAAACTTTGTTGACAAGATCGCCCAAATCAATTGCAGTCACACAATTTAAAATTAAACAAATATCAGTGTTCATCCCATGTTCAGCCGATTGTTGCAGCAGGAAGAAATCACAAATTTATGAAAACGCCCAGCAAATAACATGATACTACCAGCTATGAATTATCACAGAACTATTCTCCGCATACAACATATAGAAAAATGAAAAAACAATAAACAATAAGTTATTCAAGGAATTTGAAGAAAGCCCACAAACCTGGTTTGCTTAACTCCTCAAACCACTTAGAGAATCCGAAATCATCAGCTCCAATTTCCAAATCTACCAAGAAACA
>JACGDI010005062.1:522081-578144 GCA_014898725.1 Jacaranda copaia
ATTTACACATGTCATTTTTTAATTGGCTTAAAAATTAAGCCGTCTACACATATAACTCACGTCTCCAACCAACAAAAGAAGTCTTCTTTTTTCACGTAACGAATATGCAAAAGAAGAGCTCTAAGGAACCCACATAAGTCTTTTATTTTAACATTCTATACACATATACCTGAAACAAGTGGATTAGCAGGAGATCCCGCCAACCCAGCTTTCAACAGAGCATAGAAAATGACAAGACGGCCGGCCCACAAAACCGGGGTCTCGAGCATTGTGGCATTTCGTGTTATTGCTCTAGTATTACCATTACTGCAGAGCGAGGCGTTTCTTGATTTGGCCCCCAAATAAAACCTGCTATTAAGAAGAGGCAAGAAGAGAGTCTTGGGCAAAGAGCAGGGAGAGTTTTGGGTCAAATTCTTGGAGGCACAGCAGTACCGGCAGTGAAATGGTGATGTCAAGGCGGGTGAGACGGCTGAGGCGACGGCCTGCAGAAGCATTTCTCTTAGGAAGATATGGGAGAGTTTTGACTGTCGGGAGAAATTTTCAGTATCTCAAAGGGGGATTTTATAGCTTCCAGCAGTCGGCTCGTAATGACCAATTGATCACTTTCGGCAGGATACATTACACGACACCGTTTGAAGATTGTCACGTGTAGATTCTTTATGCATCCCTACCCGAAAGCCTATTGGCTCATTCCTTTGTAACCTCTTTTGACAAGTCTAGTTTCATAAAAACATTCCCTACAAACTTTCATAGAAATAATTGAAGAACTAAATCTGATCCTTTTTAGAAATAATCATACAATAAAACTACAATCCAAGTAGAAAGATCAAGAATAAGAGAACTTCCTATAAAAATAATATCTTCGATTCTGTTTCGCCTTATTTATTTACAAAAATATTTTCATTTCAACTATTATATCTTCATTTCTATTTGACCGTCATCATATCTCATTCTGTTCTAAACTCAATAAAAAAGTTACTAATTTTACTACTACTCTACTCATACAGACTGACATTGAGAGTATACATCCATCAAAGATGATATGTCCACATTAAATCTCAAACAAATTGAAATAGTCCTTACCCTGATATTTAAAGTGGGCCAGTAGTTTCATAGTGGATAAGGAATCAAACTACGATAAGGAATAGGGGTGGGGGAGCCATAGGACAGGCAGCATGGCTGTCACTTGCAAAATTCGTTTCCCCTGCTTTCATTAGTCATTTTTGCCTACTCATGTTTTGGGGTACAAATTCAAAACTATACTCTTCTGTCAATTACCAAATGCTAGGTAACAAGGTTTCTCTGATTTTTATATGTACTAAGAAAAGGAAAAGGAATAGCATTTTCTCAAACTAAACTATTTAAATTATGAATCCTGGGTTGACCTCAACATGGTGCTAATCTACACAACAGGATTGACGATGGATCAGACAACCTCAAGTTCCACTACAGAGCTCAAGATGACTGAGCTTTACCAAAAATAACAGTTACATGATGTACAGGCCTAAATATCTGGGGCCTAACAAAGACTTTATGACAGCTCCCTCAAATCTTTACAAATCGAACATCATTCTGCCCAAATGCAGTTCCACAACCAGGACACTTGCGATGCCGGATTTCTAGATTTCTTTGGATGCATTGATTGCAAAATAGATGGAAGCATTTCACTATCACAACCTGCCACAATTCAGATTAAACCTATTTTTAGCCATTACTAACCATAGTTTAGTATTAGAAAAGAATAAACAACAATACTAAGAGACGAGCTTCAAGAAATAATGATTGGTCTTATCAATACACAAATGTATAACTCCCCCAAGAAGGAAATGTAGAAGAGAAATGCTATCCCTACTCAGACCTAGACATATAGTTTTGAATAACCAATTATACTGACAACACAAAGTTGAGTGCTTCCATGAGAAAAGGGCTGCAGTAACAACAGAAATGCAAAGCCATATATTGTTAAAGGAGTTTATGGGTCAACAAGGATAGCAATTTGGGTAATAAAAGCTATTTGCCAAAGTAAAGTACGCACAAGAATCTAGAAGCAAAGGAACATATGCAGTACCTCCTTGGGCCGATCAAAACACACCCCACACTTGAGTATAGCCTTGCAATCTTTAATCTCTTCCTGAAGTTTCTGGATTGCAGCCTCCCCAGTTTCAGAGGTCAACTCATCAACAGTTTTATTCAACTCCATCAGTTCTTCATCAAGCTTCTTTCGCTCACTTCTGTAATGTGACCATGTAATACAAGTTTATGGTCTCCAACATAAGTCAAAATATACATGAGAGAATTCACATATCTGATGCATGTGTTACTCCTCTTTCAGATCTTGACTGCTAACGCACACAATTCACATTTCATTCAAGACAAAATATTTATAGATAGCATCTATGTACAGGGAAGAAATGCATTTCAGATGATTGAACCTAATATTGTAAATGCGTATACAATATATCAGCCCTCATCGAGCAGCCATAAACAAAAGGCATCTTTTTAAATAATCATGACACAATTTGAGTGAAGTTACATCACTCTTAATAACATTCGAGGATTTCATCTAAGAAGTAAGAACCATAAATTGTCGACTAAAGTAAATCATAAAAAGCAATTAATTGCGACAAAAAATATACTATAAAACAATCGGATCTTTTGAAGTTCTAGAGACCAGAACAGCAATTGCAGACCAAATAATCAAATCGCATTCCCATCCCCCATTAATTCCTCTATAAACAGCAAATAGGTTATTTCAGTCCAAAAAAGACCATATAAAAGGGTAAGTTTTCCAGATTGGGCATCAAAGAGTTCGTCTACCTGCCGATACACACATAGGCACTGAACTTGGTTACCTAGTGGTAAATTGCTCACAGAACAAACATTTGACCCTAATAATAACTTTCCCAGGCCAAGCCTTGGTGTTATTGGCCTACAAAACTTAAGATCTTCGACGAAATATATTTGGTAGTTTTTGGAGCCAACTGAAAGGAAAGCTTCAGCTAGGAATTTCTAGCCAAGTCCTGGCCAATTTGCAATATAGTACAGCAAAAGTATAAGTGAAAATTCTCAACATTATTCTAGAAAATATTATAATAGAGATTACCTTTCATTATCTAATTCTACTCGAATATCATCTATTTTATGCTGGATCTGTTCATGTTCCTTCTCAGATGATAACACAGTGGACTTCAGCATCTTCATTTCCTTTTCTGCATCAGCTAATTCCCACTTTGCAGCTTCAAGGTTCATTGCCATGTGCCTGTCTTCTTGAATAGAACTTAAAGCTTCTAGATGGTGAAGTTTCATCTGCAAATTTTATCATGGTTTGAACCTGGTATTCAAAGACAAAACAGAATAGCTTAATTTCAAGATAACCAATTCACCTGCTCTTCACTCTGAGCTATTCTCGACTTCAAAGATTCAAGAGATCCATTAAGCTGTTGAAGTTGCTTTGCCCACCCTTGTTTCTCAGAGAGTAATATGCTTTGTGATTGCTTTGCTTTTACACTTTCAGACACCAGCTGCAACATGATACCAAAAACAAATGAGAAACAAGGTTGCATCACTTGACAAGAACAATGGCATAGTACATTATAGAGCTGCCAAATAAGAGAGACAATGATAAACAACACCTTTATATTATATTCATCCCTTTCAGTCACTTGCTGCAACAAATGCTGGTTCTGAGTCTGCATATCTTCATAAGCTTGACCAATAGTCTGTAGGTAGACTTTAAACAATTAACAGAAGCACCAAAAAGATGCTAGAAAAGGTAAAAGAGAAAATAGTTATATATTCTGCTTATTAACCTGCATAATGTCTCGTAAGATAGCAGAAATTGTTACCTCAATTTCAGATATATAGGATTCTGCCTCTCCTTCTTTGATTCTGATGGCTTCTTTGAGCTCTAAAACATCTCTGCATGCAAATAATATAAGAATACTTCCTAAGATCAATATTAAGTAAGAGAATTTGCAAAGAAAACACGAATCAATTCAACTGAAAAAGTTAAATAACAGATCAGATATTTTCCCCCCGCTCTGTGCATACTCTTGAAAAATTTGAAAGCTTAAACATATCTTGCTTTTTGAACTTTTTCTCTTTGTTGTTACTTGGTTTTCCTTTTTCTCTTTCTTTCTTTCTTTCTTTCTTTTTCTTTTTTGGTGGGTTGGGTGTAAGGTGTTTGAGGAGGAGGGAATAGGATCATTGGGGAAGGAGCAATAAGGTGTTAAGGACTTAATTATAGGTGATATACTCAACCAGTTAGCAACAGCAATTTACCATCTTATTCGAAAACATTATATTATGCACTAAATTGGAAAGTACATTTCCAGCTTCCAAGGTTGCAAAACCCAAATGCATAGGAAGATTGATATCAAAATCCCAGGACATCACCAATGCTAAGGATTACGGATACAGGAAAGGCAGAAATTTCCTTCATGTTGCATTATCTTTCAGAAATTGAGAAAGAACTGCCTGGGCCCTCAAGAAGAAGAAATGTCGATACAGGCACTACAGAAGCCTACTTCTGGAAATTAGCAAATGCGAAGCCACAACCTGAGAGCAGTCCAGCCACTTCACTAATGAGATATGCAGTAGGCCTAGTACATTACTAAAACCTCAGTAGTCAAACAAGAAAGATCCTTTCATTTTCTTCAATTTTCAGAAAAACAGGATGAGATCAAAAAGGTGAATCAGCACAACACAACTGCAAATTGTAGTAGAAAACAAAATATTTTATGCCTAAAATTCTTAAGGAGTCATAAACTGATGTGGTAATAATTATAATGCAGTTATAAAAGGTAGCATAATTCTTTTACACTAATTAAAGCATAAAAGCAATTCACTCGCCTGGAATTTCTTACATTACTTTTATCCAGAATAGTACCTCCTCAAACTAAAGAAATAGCACTACTATGCATGCACAAGCATGGAAAGAAGAATAAGAAAAGGAACCTGTCAGAAGCATCTAACTCAGCCCTTAATTCAGCTATTTCAGCTTCAGCAATAGAAAGCCTCTGCTGGCATGCTGCCTCTGCTTCATAAGCTGCTTTCACTCTCAATTCCAAGCTATGTTCCTCCAGGGCATTCCTCAATGTTTCAGCCTGCAAGTGAGCTCTGTGTTCTGATTCTTTAATCTCTGTCAAGTCTCTTCCTCAGAAAAATTTTGAAACACTTTTTGTCAAGAGATAGACCCAAATGCAGAGTAAGATATTTATGCATATGCACTGATTTAATTTAGACGTGCAAGCACAAATATGCACATGAATATATCCATGCATGCAAATAAACATAATAAGCCTGTCTCAAATGACACTCTCATATTTCTTAATCAACTTCCTGGAAGAATATACCTATTATCGTAAATTTGCTGACCCAACATATCCAAGAAAATTTCTAACTCTTGTTTTTCCTTCTGCATTTTCTCAGTCTGCAAATTAAATTCTCAAAAGTTAATATCTATATGCTTTCAGATGCCAACAATATGAGGGACTTGAGAGGGCAAACAAACATACGATATCCTTTAAAGACTTGATCTCCTCCATCTGCTGAGCACATTCATCAGCTAAATTCTTCAATTCAGTAGTCTGACAGCAAGAAGTGGTCTCAACTCAGTAATATTTAATAAATCCACCAGCAAAGGTGACAAATAACTTGAGGAAATTTAGAATATAGAAGATTGACATAAAATATAAACTGTAAAGACACGAGCTGTCCTGCAATTGCCAGGAATAAAAATAGCTTACACGAGGAAACTTTTTGGGCACTTAGATAATGATTTCTGTAACCTCGGGAAAAAGGGATTTCACACCCAAAAAATGTATCAAAAAACCGATGAATTTAAATAATCAGGACATTTCACGAGTATTTTGAAAACGAATTTATTAACAAAAATCTTGATGTGCAAGCACAACAAATGTTAGCTCATACACTACCTGTGATACCTGTGAATTTAACAGTAACAGCTCTCAGAATCATAGTTATTAAAGAAAAGAAGCAAGAAGCGAGAGGCGAGAGGCAAGAGGCAAGAGGCGAGAGGTGAGCAACCAAAAGGCAAACAAGGTGACAATTAAGAAAAAAAATTTAAATCATATATATAGGACAACAAAGCAAACTAAATTAAATTAAATATTAAGAGATTTAAATTAACAAATTAAATTAGATATATTAAATATTAGTTTAAGTATTAATATATTAAATAAAATGAAAAAAATAACTTTTAGAAAGATCAAAAGTATTGTCTACTTGAAGACAGAATAAAAGACAAAAAACAAAAAACAAAATAAGAGGCTGGGAGAAAAGAAGAGAGGAGATGAGAGAAGAACGACGAAAAGAGAAGAGAAAAAAATGTTCTATAATGGTACCATAACAAAAACCAAAAGAAGAAACAGAAAGAGACAACAAGAACATAAGTAAAAAATCGGAGAGAGGAAATGGTAGAGAGTAAATAGTAGAGAGAAGATAGAAGAGAAGAGAACCTAGAGTCGAGGTGTTAGAGAGCGCCTTGGTCACAGATAAAGAGGTTTGAGTGCTTCTTTGTTTTAGTCTATTTATCGTAAGAAGCAAGGGTTCTTTTGGGAAGTTCATCTATTATTTTTTTCTTTCATTAAATTGCACTGTGGCAGGGCATTCTGCAAGGCAACCGAGGCGATTGGTCGCCTCATCTCACCTTACAGTGGTCAGCTGGCCTGGGGAGGAAGACGTGACCCAGTCTTGCCAGCGAGACAGACAACTGCTGTTCATAACTATGTTCTTTGTCAAAATAAACTATAAGCTGAATTCTTTCAGTTGTTCTCTTTCTTTCTTTAAGTTTGTGGTGGGTTTTCAACTTTACTTCCTGATGGCATGCCATATATCGTGCCAGACTTCCAGTTATGACAAGTTATGAACCAACTGGAGGATTTGAGTTGTGTGCCTCTTTAACTGTGTCTAGATGACTTCTAAACTCCCTTTGCAAAAGCCAGTTATGTAAACCAAGGGAAGACAACTACAGCACTTTTGCTTCAAAATTAACATGTATATCTAAGATAGTAAGCAATGTAGAATAGTCCGAGCTCAACCTTTACATCTAGTAAGGTACTGAGCGACTGGGCTTTCTCGCGCAAGGAGAGGGCCTCATCAGCTGTTTTTTCCCACCTGATCAACTGGCTTTCCATCATCCCCATTTCTTTTGACAAAGCTGACGCCATTACCTGAAACTCTTCTTTGACATCTTTTCTTCCTGAAACGGACGCAACTTTTAGACTAGATTGTAAGCACCAATAGAAGTAACAAGTCTATGCAATAGCCCATCAACCTGAATCTTGCATAGCTTCTTCCATTTTTATCTCCATCTCATTCTTCTCAATAACACACATTTGCAGTTGATTCTGTAGTTCTTCGACCTTTAACTCAGAACTATCAATTGCATTCCTTGCAGCATCTATAGACTCCGCTTTTGCAGCCAAGTCTTTCTCCCTTCGAATGATGAAAGGCCTTTCAGCCTACAATTTTGCTTTTAGCAAACACCACGTGGTTGAATTAATATTATTAATTACAGTCAGAAATAGCTTACTTGCAAAGACTCTGTCAGCATTTTATAACGCTCTGCCTCAGAATTCCAGTGCTGAAACTGATCGTTCACCAGGGAGTAAGGGCGTGATGCGTGGACATACTTGTCGTCCTTCAATTCATTCTACATAAGCAAAATATCGCAGGTTAGATTTCTTACACTGTTACAAATGAATCTATGAATAGCTCTAAGAACACATTTTTAGAACCTGAAGATCCTGCAGCTGCTTTGACAAAATTAGGTTGTCCTCCCTTGCATCTCGAAGCTCGGAAAGTCGATCCTCTGCCAGTACCTATATCATAGTCAACTTTAACATCCATCATACAAATACGCAAGAGGACCATGAGTGAGGGAATTTATGGATTGAGCCAGAGGATGAAAACCTTTATCTCCTCAATAGATTCTTTTAGTTCCCGTAAACGCTTTGACCTATCAGCAGGCCTTTCAGGAGAAACGGTTCCATTCACAGCATTAGGAACTATAACAGGAATAGGAATCGGAACACACATTCCAGAAACGCCATCTTTCTGCATTTTCAGATTAATTAGTTTTCTCCTACTTTCTTCAAGTTCCGCCATGCTTTCTTCCAGCTCTCCTTCAAACATATTAGGATGCACATTTAGAACACATTCATAGATGCATTCAAGTTCAAATTATTAGACATGGCATATATATCCATCTTTGGAGGCAAAAATCAGTCCCCCAAAATTTGGAGCTGAAAATACACAGCGTGCTTGTGCACATATGTAAGGAAAAAATCCACTACCAGCAAGACGTTTTATCTCTAGTTGATCAACTGAGTGGTTGTCAATGCACGTTTGAATCTCATCAGCATATTGTTTGTGTTTATAGTGAAGCACATCAACCACTTCATGGAGTTGCCTAGCCTCCTCTGTTATCAAATCATCAAGCTTACGCAATTGGATGACTGCATCTGGAAAGACAAACGGTAACAATACAAAATCAATAAAATTTATTCAACAGTGCCTAACACATTAAGTATGCGAGCAAGCAAAAACTTCGGGCATGCATATTTATGGACCAATTGACAAAAGGAAGAAAACTAGCTGAAAAGCCTCCACATCAAGAAATCCTAACCTTCTGCAGATGGTTTCCCCAGCAAAATCCGAGCAATGTCCTCAAATTTAGCTCTCTGAGATTCAATAGCATCTTCCAGTAATTTCATCAACTCCCTTGTAGAAGCCTGGCGCGATGCAAGAGCTTCTTTAACATAACCAATTGAACCATTTTTGCTGCTTTGAATACCATCTGTGTCTAGTAACCTACAAAGAAATATATCCTCCACAGGACATGATGGAATAGAGCCTAAAGTGAAGTCATTATATTGAATATATATGTAAGATTTTTGCATAATGAAGGAATCAGCAAAATCCAAGCATTACCTCGAGAAGATTCTACACGATCCAAACTTTGCAAAGCACTTTGGCCAGCCCCCACTTGTACTCCAAGTAAAATTACATCATCAATCAACTGCACAAAGTTATCTAGTTAGTTAATAAAGTATGCTATTCGTACACATACCGCACATCCCACGATATACAAGACAGACTGCACAAGAAAGCAGAATGCAATGAGTAACCTGGTTCCACAGTTGGTTCACTTTTATCAGTACTTCATCATATGATGTTTGCTTCTCTTTTAATTCTTTGATTTTGTACTCAAGATCATGTAACTCTTGCTTCTGTGTTTCTAGCTGTTGCACAAGTTTCTGGTTCTGGTACTGAAGAACTGCAGCATCAACCTGTTAGAGAATAAATTTGAGGACTTTGCCTAGTTATGTAGATTGTATTGAGTCCAAAATCTAGTTAGATTAAAAAATAGCACAACATTATCTATAAATCGACTTTGGTAGAAACATAGACAAATGCATACATCAGAGCTACCTACAAGACGCAACATAATTCAAAATAAAGACAGAAGTCAGAACTCTGGTATTCAAATTATACCTAGAAAATGTAAATTTTAACAAACTCACCCAGATTTTAAGGTTCTAAGATAGTTTATTGATCTCATTTAATTTACTTTCAATAGTTCTCGGATATACCTAGCAAATAATAAATGGAATAACATGTTCTGTGCTGTGCCAGGGATAAAGCCAAGAGACACAGCAGGAAGGAGATTGCGCTAGTGAAAATTCTCTGGACAGACTACAGAAGGATTCAAATTAAGCTATAGGCTAAATAAGCTAATATCCATCATAATATGGCCTGAAAATCCCATTCACAATGAGTATAGTTGAAAACACAAAAACAAAACAGGTTTAGCCTTTGGTTGAAATCCATGTCCCACATGTTGGGCAGTTGACCAGAAAACAGATGATATGTATCACCCATCATAATAGTAATTCAAAACTCTTTTTGGTGACAAAGACATATGTATATTTGTAATATCAAGAAAAGGCAAGTGGGAAGAAGGTTGTTGACAGGAATAAGTCTCTGTGTCCTATTATGCATAATCCACAAGAAAAATATGCCATCAATAAAAGCTCCAAAAAATTTCCAAACTGGCAGCTTATTTGGATTAATCCTTCAAACGAACCAAATCCCAGGTCATTTGAAAAAGGACTTCCCCCACTCCACAACAACAAATAAATAAATTAAAACCTTTCCCCAGGTCAAATAAGAATGAAATAATCTGTTATAAGAGAGAATGGTATCTTACTGATATATTAAACTCTGTCCCATATACATAGAGATGAGAATTGGATTCCATTACAAAGAACTGAATTGCTGTAGATTGTCTAAAATAATTAAATAAAATAAGACTAAATACTGGAAATATTCTCACAGTTTCCCTCAAACTCACCATATCAGTCAATCTAGCTCAACTTGGTAAATAAAAACACAAAAACCAAAAAGAGGGGGGAAAAGTTTAATCCCCCTGAAGCTAAGCATCCTCAGAATCCATTAGTAGAGAAACAGAAAGTCTATGCAACCATCTGGGCCCTGAGTAAGTACGGAAGCGACCACGACAAGGGTTGACAAAACAGCAACAGGATCAGATAGAAATCATTATGAAATTTAGTAAATCATGATGGCCAGAGTTTATATAAATTAGACATACAAAAAGTTAAGGAGAGGGAGATGTTAGGTGGGTGCATGTGGTCGAAAGGGCAGCAAACCGTTCCGCTATCATGTCATAGAGATAGATATCTCATTGATGTATTGAAAAACCTTATACAGAGGTAGTAAGAGCGTTACAAACAAGAATTGCATGCATATATACATATGACCCATTATCTAAAGTGAATTAAATTAAACAAGACTGGTCACTGAAAATATTTTAAGAGATGTAGAAAATATTCTATTCTAACACAATCTCACGCTATGCAGCCGTAGTATTATTATCGGTGTGCTCCGGCAGGAAAACATCAAGACTTGCTAAAAGAAAAAACACAAGGTTTAATAACATGGATGGAAGTTAAAAGTCCCACTTTCTTCTTCAATGACCATAAATTTTATAAACAGGATTCAAATGACAAAGAAGGTCGCATGCAAAACCCATCAAATGCAAAAGGAGTAAACGCCCATTCCTTTGCTTCATTTCCATAGGAAAAAGGAAAAAGAGAAAATTCATGAAACTTTTCCTCACAATACCTTATCACCATTTAAATCGCTGATTCACTATTGTTTCAAAAGAAGCACCCCTGCCATCTTCTAGTTCTAAGCCACTAATTGTACGACACCATGGCCACACTATTAGAAGCTTATTGTACTCCATTTTCAACCAAAATCCCAACTATTGCATACTGTCTCAGCCATGATTCCCATCCCAATAGACCCATAAATTAAGAAACCCAAAAACCCACTTCTAAAACCCTCATCCCGCAACCAATCGGGATTAATATCTAGCAATACAGCCCTACATAAATCAAACAAAAGAAGACCCCCAATACACGAATACCCGAAACAGAAACAACTAGAATTACAGATACAAATCAGCGTTGGCACATGCGCACCACAAGTGATTCATATGGAGACTTAACAAAAATAGCGAAATTTACAGGTCTGTTGTCATCAGGAGGCGGAGAAGAAGAGTGGCGAGCCATTGAAGAGTCGTTGTTGTTGTTGAGATGGGGGCGCTTTTGCTGCGGCTCTTCTTCTGGTTCCATTTAAACAAACACCTCCCTCCAAGTTAATGCAACGGCTGTATATCTAATAGCCCCAACCATCACAAGAATAATCCTGATTTTCTGTTCTTCTCTTGTATATATATGAACATATAGACACAATCCAATACTCAGTGAAGCGTATCAGCCCTGAATTATTGGCTGCAATTATAGCCCTAAACTGTTGGCAGAGAAGACAGGAGATACAGAAATAAAGAGAGAAAACCCTTGTCAGCAACGGCAGGAAAGGGTGGTTCCTACTTTCTAAATTGAAAAGAGAGAACTAAATACGCTAGAGACAGACTGGAAAGAGGGGATTGGAAATTAGCTGGCCATTTTCACGGAAAGAAGGGCAGAAGAGATAGTGGACTGAAAACTGGGAAATTGGGCCTGGTATTTTAATAAAAGAAAGCCCAAAAGAGAGAGTGGATTGAAAATTGGGCCGGCAATATTGCTGTTTGTTTTATCCCTTACCAACCATTGGTTACTGAATAGGGCTGTCAACGAATCGAATTTAGATCAAATATGTCATATTCGAGTTTAAATTCAATTATAGAAATTTATATCTGTATTTAATTCGATATTCTATAAGATCTTTATTAGTGAGTACCATACATGAATCCGATGGATATTCAAAATTCGACCTGATTTATTTTTATTTTTTCTTTTTCTGCCCCCCTTTTGGATTGTATAAAATATTATATGTATAAAGTAAATTTACGTAATTTTTGAATTTTTAACAAATTTTTATTATATAATAGTCCAAAAGTTAAATATTTGAATAATAAACCATTGTTTCACATTATATTAATGCATCGATAAAATATTATACATTATTATATTTGACATTTTATCAATATTTCTCTTATTTTTTATGCAAAAAACCCAATAGTAATAGTATAATATAGACATTAATATAAATATTATGTCAATATAATATAGATTTTATTTTAAAATCTTTGCCAATATTATATAAGACTATTAATTTAATAAAAAAATTATTAAAGTTTGGATTTGGATCTTTAGTGAATCAAATTGCTTAATTCCATATTCAATCCACTTATTTCAAATTATAAATATTTATAATCAGATTTGATCTATTAAATATTTTAATCAAATAAAAATCATAAAGTTCGGATCGAATTCGAATTAAAATTCGATCCATTAACAACCCTAAGTAAAAAGAATAAGCCATCAAAATTGTTTAGAAATAATAATAAATTGATTAAACAAAGCATTGATTCATATAGAATTAACTCAATCCGACGATCAAATTCTTGGTGGGAATCATCAATTTTGTAATGTTTTAATAACGACTCACTCCTTTTTAATAATCTTTTTTTATGGTTATGCCTGCGACGATATAAATGGACGTAGTAATTGGTTTCTTCAAAATTTGATAGGTGTGCCTGAACTATGGTATGCTATTTTTATAATTATAGGTTGTTCGCGTCTTAAATGTTGGCTAAACTGCTGCACTGCCTAATTGTAATTATATTAAGTTTAATTTAATTGAAATTTTTTTCGAAGGGCTTGTTCGCTTCGACATATAGAATTATGAGAGAATAATATGCTAGTGATACATAAGTTAGAAATAATATCCAAAATCATATAATCTATTGTTTGCTTCGATTTTAGAAATTAATAATATCATATACTTAACACTATCAAATGTTTGGTTGGCAAGATTACTCAATGTGATTACATTTTATAATGTCTAAAATGTCCTAACTTCTAAGAAGATATTGAGGTTAGGGTTTTTATATTAGGGGTAAATATAACTTTTTTATTCTTTATCATATTAAATTTAAAAAGATGAATAATGAATCAAATTATTTTGGCGTGATCCATAAATCAACTTGGCCCATGATATCATACTGGACTGCAAAGATATTATGGATCATAAAAATATAAAATAAATAAGAGATAAAATTTAAAAATAAATTTATCAAACTTTATCCAATAAAACAAACAAGTCTGAACCGTATAATTTGCTTTAAACTTTGACACGAGGCTCAAACGAGCCTAATAAATTTAAGGTTAGTAGGGATGAGACACGTTTTTTCTTCGGTTAAATTTTATTGTGCGTCAAAGAGAGAGGACTAACAGTATTTATTGTGCTTGGGCTCCTACAAAATAGCCCCTTTATTAGTTAGTGTATAGGGTCGGCTTAGGTTTGGTTCTTGAGTTCAAGGATGGAGTTTGCCTAGGGCTACTACCAAACCAGAAAAGTAGGCCTATATTATTTTTTTTATTTATTTTTTAAAATGTTACCTACGGGTCGGAGTTAGTTAGCTCGGCAAGGGACCATAATAGAATTAATCTTATAGCATACTTTATAGAGCAATGGGTTAGTTTAGTTGAGATGGTAAGGTAGAGATACAATATTTTTTTTCTATTTTATTATTTATTTAGTTGGAGTGTTAATAAATAATTAAATCCATATGAATATTAAAATTTATGTTTATATGTATAATTTTTATAATAAATTAACCTGCTACTTTCTATGAGTTTATTTATCAGGCCACACAATGAAAAAAAATCACAGAAATTATCATATAATAAATAATTATGAGATAACTTAAAAATATAACCAAAATAGCATACATTTATTTTAATATTTTTGCATAAATAATTCATAAAAATATTTTTATATGGACAAATGATGTGAGATCAAAAACGTTTGACTGATAGTAAGTATTCATTTAATTATTCCTACATTTTTATGTACTTATAAAAGAAACTTATTAGAGATTGATATTTTATTTTGAATTGAATATTAGAAATTTACTTATTATATTATTAATGTACATAATATACGTTAATTGGTAGTTTCAAAAAATAAAATAAAATACCTACTTACATAAATAAAAATAAATAAATTTTACTTAGCGGAGTTATACGGAATATTAAGAGATATTTTAGTTTATAAGTTATTTTCATAGATAAAGTACAAATTAGAGAGGTTATACATTTACTCTAACAAAAAAATATTTAACATTTAAAATTCTCAAATGTCAAGAAAATGTAATGGCAACTTCTAAATTATTAAGAAATCATACAAAAAAACTTTTTATTTAAAAAAAAAATATTTTCATATTTTTCATATCAAAATATATAAGTATAAATATATATAATTTAAAAAGTGTATTTAGTAAAATATTTTGTGCTATTTTTACCTTCTTAATTCTTTTATTTATTTTTATAAATTTTATCGTTTTATAAACTTTTATATGATTCATAAACTTAGAGCTAGCAATTTTTGATATTCTATAACTTATTTAAGTAAAAGTTATCTTCAAATATAATAATTTTAATTGAAATCTTTATATTATTTTATTTAATTAGTAATAAATTTACTTTCATTAAATGTTAAAAATAATTATCATTCATGTTTTAATTATATAAAGTAAAATAAATTATTTCAATTTCAGAATTATTTTCGACTCATCGCACTATGTACTTATCAGCAGAGGATTAGGCAAGAAATAATTTTTGATAAAGCAATACACAATCGGATTAACTCGTATTAATCCTTCAACTTGAGATTGACTTCGACATTTTTCTTAGAGGCATCGAGAATGAAAGCTCGATTAATTTTTTTCTACTAATGTTACATATTTATTTGACATTTCGTATTTTAATCATTGAATTGTGGGTTCCACAGACTTATGAAGGAGGTGACATTTTTTGGCAGAAAATTAAGTTAAAAGATTAGTGGACACCAAAAATTACTATGTCTAAAACGCCCCTTTTAAGAGTAGAGGGTTTTTGTCTTTGCATGGGAGTTATGGATCATTTTCCATACTTGTACTGTTACAGGTGGCACTACCTCCTATTTTCCTGGAAGAATAATACTCTGGAAGCACACCTCTTAATAGAGGTGATACTAGGGTAGTATATATCATTAATGCAGAGGCACATTGACTATCAATGCAGCAGAAATACGATTTGGCTCTAGGGTAAGCACTCTGGTCGACCAAAGAAAGCATTCAACCAGAAATACAGTTGAACAGAATAGGCGGCTTGAAGCCTCTCGTCGAATAAGGTCGAGAACACTTTACTCGACTTGGAAAAGGCGATGGTCGACGACCCAGGTTACTTCCTAAGTGAAAAGGGCGATGATCGACGGCCCAACTGGGTCTGAAAGCGCAGATGGGTCTCATATGCAAAATGGATATGAAAATACTCTCTGGAATCAATGACTGTTGGGTTGAGCCAGTTAGGTTATCACATATCAATTACCATTCATGTTTTAATTATATGAAGTAAAATAAATTATTTTAATTTTAGAATTATTTTCAGTGTATTGCATTATGTATTTCTCTGTATGTTAAATTTTTCATTGTACTGTCGATGAGTTCTATCAGCAGAGGATTAGGCAAGAAACAATTTTTGATAAAGCAATACACAATCGGAAGTCAAGTTCTTTCAAAAAATTGACTTCGACATTTTTTCTACTAATGTTACATATTTTTAGTGGACACCAAAAATTATACCAAAAAAAAAATTAAAAAATGTATGTATATTATATAGATATGGGAAGCTGTTGCAATGCAAATTGTTGGAAAGTGCAGGGCAACAGAGGGTTCCCCATCAAAGAGCGATAGGCCTCTGTCGTTTTATCACACCTGAACGAAGTGTGAAAGAGGGATTTGAAAAATTTGCCACATGTCAAAGTCATCTTCTTTAAGATTAAATATGATAAAAGCAATTTATATATATATATATATATCGCATTAGTCAAAAATGATGGGATGAAATTATTCAATTTTGAAAGGACTAGAAGTAAATATATTTGACCAAAAATTTAATTTATATTAAAAAACAATAGGTAATCTTTTTTTAGAAAAATAATACAGAAAGACTGCATTGAATTAGGGGTATAAATGAGTTGAACTTGAGTCGAGCTCGGCAAAAATTGCAAGCTTGAGCTAGATGAGCTTGCTTTTCAGGGTTTGAGCTCGAGCTTGGGCTCGGCTCATCAAAAATTTTTAAATTAAATAAAAATATTAAATTATTAATATATCATAATTATTTAATATGATTAATAAAATAATTTAAATTATAATTATAAATAAAATATATATGGAATTATAATATATACTATATTAATTACTATTATGATTTAAATTATAATATATTATAATTATTGATAAAATATTAAGTTATTAATATATTATAATTATTTAATCATATATTATTAATTTCTCATGTGCTTTTAAACAACTAAAGTAAAATTGGAGTTTTACTCATGTTAAAGCTCGAGTTCAAAAAACTCGAGTTTGAGTCAAACTGGCTCATGAGATTCATAAGCTGATTCGACCCATCTTACACCACTACATCGAATGATTTTGCAACAATAATAATTTTGACAAACACTAATTATATATATTTTTTAAAAAAATATTATAAAAAACTTACACATCACGTTGTTCTGACTCTAACGGTTACGGTCTCTAATATTTGTTTTGCATCAAATTAATTAATTATAGGAGGAATCAAACCGACGCATCATCGTACATTACCAAGTGCTTATCACATGATGTGTCCGTGCTCATGGAATCTACTTGGATTAAAGCATGTTGTTCTTAACAACGAAGGGATCATATTAAAATTATAACAATTTTTTTTAAAATAATTAAAATTTCTTCGTATTAGTTAGCTTCAAGTACAAAAAATTAGAAACGTAACATCAATTAAAGTCAAATATTTAGTACTAAGACCGCAATTTGGTCCAAATACTTCACCAACGTCGTATGAAATTAAGGATAATTAACAAGTGGCTAATTATAATTAAATCCAACTCAATCATTTATCCCCACACTCTATCAATTTTTTATATGCAATAGAGGGACCAATCTGCATTATTATATTAATTACACAAAATCAATTTAGTTATCCTCTTCGAAAAAATTAAAAAAAAATCAATTTAGTTATCACTAAAGCATTATGCAAGGGCAAACGTTACATTATATTGTATACAAATTGTCATTAAGGTCATTTTCAAGTTTTATAAGAATATTCACCAAATTTTTTGAATTCCGCGACCAGGCGGCTTTTGGGGGGTTGGAGCCGCCGGAAGCGGCGGCGCTACCACCTTCTTCCCGCGACAACCAGCGAAGCATTGGTGACTGCATATGACTAATTAAGAGGATTAGTCTTAGAATTATTCGATATAAAAAACGTAATTCTATGTTCCATTTTCTAATGCGCATGTAACAAGAATCTTTTACCGAAGATTAAGTATGGCAAGCTTTTAATTATTTTAAAATTAATTACTTTGACATTTAAGGAATTAATTGTGTAATTTGAATTGAATTTGATTGGTTAAATAATATTTTTTTTTTGGGATAGTGTTGGTAAGTGGACATAGCTCCCTTTGTCAACGTGGATAAAGAAATTGGCTAGGGAGGTCGCAATAAAATTTAGGAGCTTACATAATATAATAATTAAAAAAATAAAATAAAATAAAATCAAATAAAATCATGTGTATCAAATAAAAAAAATTAAGACTTCATACAAATTGTGGGTTTCAATCGATGACTAAGAATCTATACCACATAATAAAAAAAAAAAGGAAAAAAAGGACATCTCCTAGAATCACTTTGTTTTAGTTTACATGTACATACAAGCACAAAGAGCTAATTAGCCCCAACCTAAAAGCCATGAATTCAAACCAAACAATATCACATCACTTTGTACTTTTTTTTTTCCTCTCTTCTTCTTCCCTTTCTCACCTAAGTTTTTTGCTTTACACATTTTACTTTACTAAGCCAACTTTATTGTGGGCTTAACATATCAATCAAACAAAGGGGAACATTCACAAAACTAACCTCTACCAAATCTCCCCTTTTCACCTTCTACCTTTCCATTTCCATGGGAGCAAATGATTTCCCAACTTGGAGAAAACTTTTTGCCTCCTTTATCTTAATGTTATTGGCCTTCTTCTGTGCCTCAACATCATCGTTGTCTTCCTCATTCTCGTTCTCTTCATCTTGTAGGACGAATTTTGATAAAGATTGATACTCAACTTTTTTACTATAAAACTTAATCATAACCAGATAAAGCGTGACAGCAAAAATTATTATTCCTATAACGTACCAACTGAATTGAATATTCGCTAACGACTTAGCCCGTTCTAGTGCTTCTTCCCCGTGGCACCGGACCACTTGATGACCTTCCTCAAAGTTCATGAAACAACCCTTAGGAATTAGGCTAGGGGTCCACAACATGAACCCCATCAACATAAGCCAAACCCCTTGGAACAATATACTAATTGACCTCACAAAGCCATTCAAGAAACTCTTGCGATAATTAATCCCCAAAAGGGTGGTGACAAGTGATATAAAAATGGCAATTTGGAGTAGCCAATGGTATTGGCCCTCAACTCCCATGTGGTCGGCGGAGTGGAGGTGGAAGAGGAGGAGCTGCTGCCCAAACGCCGCCGCACCGAGCAAGTTGGTCAACCCGTATTGCGCAGGCGGGGCAAGTTTATCAAGCAAGATTGAGAAGAGAGCATAGATGAAAAAAGTGAGAGAAATATTGGAATGTTCAAAGTTGTGGAGATGGTTAGAAGGGATGGTGCCATCCGGGTCGAGGGGCTGGTGGCGGTCCGGCCCTATAAAAAGCTCCATGGATATGGACATGGTGCAAGCCGCCATGATCAAGTAGAGTTCCAAATACTTGATTCTTGAAGTGGGAAACCATGGTGAAGATGAGTAGGATTTGGGGTGGATGGCATGGAGTTTGATGTGGCTAAAAAGATGCCATAATCCAATTATAAAGAAGCCAAATCCAGGTGCCACATGCCCTACAAGAGAGCCCATATGTTCTTGCAAATATTTTCTTGGTGTGTGTTTGGTTTGTTGGATACAGAGTTTTGGGAGGAAATGAGGGGGCAAAGAGAGGGAAAGAGAAGAAAGGAGGGAGGAATTTGTGGGATGGAAAGGGATATGGGAATTGGGGGGGTTTTTATACCTGTGGGCTTTGAATGAACTTTTCATAAGGTCTAGAGGGTTCCCAGAGGGTTGAAAGTTTGAAAATTTGGAGGGCTTCTTACATTTCCTTTTCTTGGGTTTGTTTGGAGTCTTGGGGAGTAAGGTTGAGAAAGTTGACCAAAGACCACTCTATATTCTTGTATACAAGATGGGTTTTTTTTTTTTCCCTAATGGGTTAGAGTTATGAAATTTTGATTAAATTTAAAAAATTTAACAATTTACTGCTTAATATTGATTGTAATTTAGTTTAGGATGACCCTTTTAAGGTATTTTTAAGCGTCTATATAATTTTATTGATTCTTTAACATCAATGTGAATTTTTGTTCATAATTTTGCAATTTTAGTCTTTGAGTTTTTAGAATTTAAATTTTTTTAATCATTTATTATAATTTCTTTAATTACTTAAAAATTAATTATAATTTGATTTTTAATCAAGCCATGCCAGGTAATTAAAATTTAAAGCTAAGAAGATTTTACCAAAGACTAATCCTATGGGACGTGTTTGGCAGTTTTGGTTTTCTAGAATACCACTCGGGAAGGCTAATTGAATAGTGATATGAATACAACTTTTGTGAAAAGTCAAAAAGCTAGAAATATCCTATTTATAACAAACAAAACTAACACTTAGGTGGGGGAAGGACAAATATATGCTTTAATAGGCTGGAAATTTCTTACCATCCACTTTCTTATTTACCAAGCAATAAATTATTAAATAAAAACATGATAATATTTTTATTTTTTTATATATATGTATCTGTGTATTTAAAATTCGTTTAAATTCAAATTCTAACCTCATACATATATATCTTATTTATTTATATATATATGCACACACGGAAGTTTATAAGGTTCGAACTCAGTAAAAGTGTGAAGACAATAGTATTGAGTCAATTGATAAAAATCAAATACGATAATACAAATAAAATGCCGATTTCATTAAATATGGTCTAATAGTTTGTAACTCATTGGATTGTTACTAAAGTAGTCGGCATTTAAAAGTAGAAAGAAGTAAACATCTTCGACCGAAAGTTAATATTTTTAGATGTTTATTTCTTTTCACAACTCTTAAGAAATTTTGGCAATTGAATTGATTAGGTCTATATGCATATATGGAATTTCAAGAAAATTCTTGATGGGAAAATGCTTACCATTTTTGTAGATTATTTAGTTAGGTGTTTTCTGCCCGATTTTTTCTATAGTAGAAAGATTATACCTAAAATGATGGGACGAAAAATTCACCCCACAAAACAAGTTATTTTGAGTGTTTTACGACACTAATAAACAAAACGTGAAAGTTTTTAGTACTTGAATTGTTGCCAAGTAGAAATGAGTCATGAAGGCTATTATAGTTAAAACCAAAAACAAGATTGTTACTCTTTCTTTTTTTCCCCTTGTAAATTAGATTAGATTTGACTCTATACAATTTTTTGTATAATAAAAATAAAAATATAAAATATTTCAAGTATGAAATTCATCAAATAATAAATGATGAATTTATCCTTCAATTAAATTTAATAAATATATAAAGTTATTTTTAAAGAATATTATTTGCATCTATTTAAAGTAGATATTATTTGTATTCGATTAATAGATATTCGATTGTAAATGGATATGTATATAATAAATGCATATTCGATTAATTTAATATCATTTTTGAATCTATATTCATTGAATAAATTCATTTACGAATTCAATTTTCATCAAATAATTATATCAAGTACTCGTATTCGATAAAAAATAATCATATACAATATACTCTAATTTTTTTCATGTATTTTAAAAATAATAAATCATATTTAAAGAATTATCATATATACATAATATATTATTTATATTTTCTAATAAAAATCTCATAATCCATATATATATATATATATGTGTGTGTGTGTGTGTGTGTGTGTGTAAATTATAGTTGAAGATTTGGGAAGAAAAAATAATAAACTTAAAAAATTCTAGTAATATTGAGAAAAAAATTGAAAAATGAATTTAATCAACGTATATTATTGTTGCTTGCCTTTATAATTAATATACTTAAAATATTATTAATTATTAATATTAATTAGTGCTAATAATTAATTATAAAATTAATTATGAATTAAAATTTATGCTATTTATTTGATTGCTTCTTTCTAATGAAATTATATGGTTCCTTCTATTAAAAAAAATACATTTGTTATAGGTTAACGGAGTCACATACTTGAATATTCATAAGTGGATATCCAAATAATTATCATTGAATATGAATATTCAAAAAATAATATTTAAATTTGAATACAAGTAATTTTAATCAAATATAGATGCATCTGAATAATTATAATTAAATACGAATACATCTAAATTCAATTGAGATTCGATAAATATGAATTCATATATCATTTGATAAATTTCTATTCGAATTCGTATTTAAATATTCGAAAAGTTAATTAAATATAAATATAAAAATAATGCGTCAGATCCTTAATTTTAATATTTGTTTACACCTCTATATATGATTTTAAAAGTAAAAGAACATAAATCAAATAATTCTATCATTTTCTTTTTCTTATTAGTGCAAGGAAAGCTTTCTTCTTCCTTGTTCTATAATCCATAGCATAATAAATGGACAACATATGATAGTTCTTTTTGTGACTCCCTCTTAAATAATTATACTATCTTGAAACACATTCTATGAATGTCTAAAATAATATTATAATTTCCACATTGTCTCTTTCCCTCTCTCTAAATTTTCTTGTTTTCATATTATTAAGATTAGACCTTAATATATACAAATTATTATTTTTTGATTTGTCCAAAAACATATCATTAATAATCACAAGGAATGTTATTGCAATTTGACCCATACAATTCGATTACGTAACACGTTTTGCTTTTATATTTAATTTTGTTGCATCCACGCATTAGCATCATATTATAAAATATTGACAAAGAGGACATAATTAAATTAATTAAATGTTTTAGCATAAGATTAGAAAGGATTTGTTACACGTGACGACAGCACATCGGCCATAATATCTGCAAATATGAAAAATGAAAAACACGCGATTTTTTTTTTTTTGGGTTACTTTTTATTTTTTAATTATTTAAAGGGATACTAAGTCATTTTTTACGTTATTTTTATGAATACAAGAAATTAAGGGCCCGTTCGGTTTTATTTTCATTCTCAATTTTTTATTTTTATTATTTTTAAAATTTGAAAAAATAATTAGTGAAAATAAATTTATATCTGGATAGGTTACTGGAAAAATAATAATTTTGTTGGATTTAGTAGGGTGTTGGTGGAGAAAGATAGTAATAATAAAATAGAGAGAAAATTTATAAATTATTGAAAAATATATATAAATTATTAGAGAATATATTTTGAATAAAAATGAAAATAATGTCAAATAATATATAAAAAATAATATATTTTAATTTTTAAATAGTAAAAAAATATGAAAATGAGGTTTGAAAATGAAACAAAATGGATAGTATATTGATAGTATATTTATATTGGTTCAAATTTAGTTCGATCTAATAATAAGTTAGTGTGCTTTTTCATATTTTTCAAAGATGTCTCATACAATTTTTTTTTAAAAAAAATTCAAATTTATGGTCAATTATAAAAAATATTTAGAATTTTATCTCAATGTTTCTATTTGAATTTTTTTCATAAATAAATCAATTAAGCCTAAATTTCTAAAGAGTAAAATTTAATTAGAAAAAAATAAAAATATATATTTATCATATGATTTGTTGGTATAACACCAAATTGAACCTCAACATTTTTAATAAATTTCCAACTCAAAATTATCTGTTTTAGCTTTAGTTGGAAATTTGAAGCAACATTATTTTAAAACTTATATATTTATTTATTTATTTTGGGGTAGGTCAAACTCAACGATAATTCGTACCTGAAAACCTGGTTTTTGCTCACGTGAATCATGGGGATTGCACGTGGCCCACTGGAAAGGAATTTAAAGATTTGAGAATGCGTCACATTTATACTTTTCCCTCCTTGAAAATGGAAAATTCTATTTTGAATCTACTTACAAAATTCAATTTATAATAATAGGTGGTTGGAGTATAACCAAAAATTCAATTCAAATTACTCTGTAATTATTAAGGGAATGTTTGGTTATATTTCTCTAAAATAAAATTATTTTGGAGAAATATAATCAAATATATCTTCATTTTTTTCTCTAAAACACACAATTTCTAATATATACATATATATTATATGTACATCATATATATATTTTTTATTATTCTAACATTAAAACAATCATTCAATTTTATTTTCACTCCAAAAATTAAATAAAAAAATATTGATTTGACTAGTACTGTAAAAAATGCCTCCCCCAAAAAATAAACAAATATACCAAAACACATATTTCACATTTTTCAATAATTCATTCTCCCAAAAAACATAATAAAATCACACAAAAAACACAACTAAATATTTCCTAAGAATTGTTCTCATTAAACTTTTGAACAATATTGGTACTTTTAAGTAGTATATTTTTTTTATACTAGATGAATAATATGTTATTCTAAAAAATATTTGTGCATTTAATTAAAACCCAAAAAAAATTATTTTTGTATTAATTGGATTTTATAAGAATATAAAATTAAAAACTCCTAATATGTTTTAAAAATTAATGATGAATCTATAAGTTTGCTCATAATTATGAATTAAATAATGTAAAATTACATCTTAAATTTTAATTAATTAAATACAAGCACGATTATTATTAAAATGTTAGGTCCAAATTTAAAATAAAATCTTATGGGCCTTCCAAATTTGAAAAACCCAAAACTTAAAAATTAGTATTGATTGGACTATATACTTATGAATAAAGTTACGCTGATTTTTAAATGATTGTAACAGTTTAAGTCTAATATATATATTTTTATAATTATATAAAATTGAAGGATTTTTGTTAGGAGAAAGTCAGTATCTTCCATCACATACATTTTTAGATTTTTGAAGGAGAATTTGGTAATTTCATAGAAGATGAGTTTGGTGCACCATCAACTACCATAACATGGACAAATCATGTTAATGTTAGTCATGCCATTATGACTAATGTAATGATGACATTAAAACCATCCTAGTGATTTTCAGAAACACCAATATTTGGCAACTCCCATTTGGACAAAGTCCCATAAAGAAATTGCTATAAGAACAAACTTATATATGCAATATTGCTAGGAACATATATGGTAGAAGATTCACTCTACCAAAGAGTCAACAAGGTAATATTGCTATTATAATTAGTTGTTCCTATTTTTCCCATTAAAAATTTCCATATTTGTTTATTTTCTAAGTATTATAGTATTTTTCTGTTGCTTTATGTGGTGGCAACCAAATTTTCTTACCATTTTTAAGGAAAAAGGGAAAACCACGAAACAAAATGGGGCTTGTTGTGGATCAAATTTGGCTTAGTTTTGTGCTTTATGGGCTAGTGAAATTCCCATTGGCCCGATTAATGAGCTTGATTGTGCAAAGATAAAGTAGTGTTTGGACTTGGAATTTCTAGTGGGAAAAGGAGAAACGAAAATAAATATATTAAAGATGACAAAGGTAATGTTTGGATATGTTTTTTGTTTGATTTTATTATGTATTTATTGTGTGTTTTGGGAGAATGAGTAATGAAGGAATTGTGGGAAAATATGAAATGAAGGTTGGGGAATGTGATTGATATTTGGTTATTGTTTTTAAAAATAGTAAAAAATGGGGTTTGAGAGTTTTGATATATTTTTTAGGGAGCATTTTTTACTATAAATGTCACATCATTACTTTTGTGTTGGTGTTTGAGGGTGAAAATTGATATTAATTTTTTTTAATTATAAGAATATTAATTAAAAATGTTGTATATATATATGTATGTATATATATTGAAGAGATATGATTGTGTTATAAGTTTGTAATGATTAAGTGGATTGTATTATAATATTTTATGGATTTTATTTGTTAGTTGAAAGTTTGTTTAATTGTAATTATTATTATTATTATTATTAGTTGTAGTAGTAGTGGTGGTGGTGGTGGTAGTAGTATGCTTATCTCAACTATTATTAGTAATATTATTACTATAATTATTACTATTATTATTGATGAGGTTGAACGTCGTTTATAGTGAATTGGGTGATATTTGAGCTGATATGTCTAGAGAGATCGAACGATCCAATAGCAATATTTTTCAAGGTCTGAAATCTGCAACGAACAACAAACGTTAAAATAACCGAGGTACCTTTGGCGAAGGCACTTCGACGCTCAAATTAGTTCTGATCGAGATAGGGTAATTGAACAAAAAAGTAGGAGTGTACAATATATATTGTATTACCTAGAGTGTGGCTAGGAGTGAGGTATTTATAGCATTCTCCTGGTGTATAATATGTCTAAAATGCCACTATCAAGTGTAGAGTGCTCTTGTCCATACTTGGGGGTTATTGATCATTTTTTATCTCGATACTATTTCATATGGCATTATGTTCAAGTTTTCAGGATGAACAGTACTCCGCTGGTGTGCCTCCTTGCCAGAGTTGGTGGCAGAGACTGTACCGGGTGGCATACGCCATTAATGCGAAGGCATACTGCTTGTCAAAACATTAAATTCGGTTAGAATATGAGTCAACAACGAAGTGAGTACTCTAGTCAATAAAGATTAAGCAGACAAGATGATCGACCAAAGATATGGTTGACTGGGTTAAGTGGCCTGAAGTCACATGTTGGGTATGGTCAAGAACAGTTCGTTCAACCAGGCGGTTTTGGTCAAGTGGGTTGGTCCAGTTGGGTCTAGAGGCGATAATGGGTTGCACATATTATGTGGGCTTGGGGGCTTTCTCTAAAGTTGATAACTTGTTGGATTGGACTTGTTGGACTATCCTGTATTATGAGTCCTACCCCACTCGTGGTCCTGATTGAGCTTGTCAACGAGTAGGAGTAGGGAGTAGATAACTGAATGATGGTTATGGTAGTTACGATGGTTTTATGGCGGTTATGCACATTTAACTAGGGTTCTAAACTTTTGACTAGGGTTTTTGAATACTCAACTAGGGTTTTTGATGATTTTTGTGCATTTAATGCATAGGTTACATCACAGAATATGAAACACTAATTATTACTATGACTTGGGTTTTTGCGCCCAAATGCCTATAAATATGAGGGGTAGAGACACCTATTTTACACTTTTGCTGAAATCTGTTCTGGTCAAGTTCTTGCTTTCCAAGCTCTCTAAATCCTTTCTGCATTTAGAGTTTTCAAGCTATCCGCTGTAAGTTCTTTTGCTCGTTTGTGCTTTCTTTCATTTTTCTTTGCAAAGATGTCTAGCGCTTCAGATAGTGAAAACACTAAGTCGAGGGTACACAGTTTCAAGGGAAAACTGGGGTTGAAAGTGCATCTAAAAAAACATGTGAGAGTAGTTCTAATAGCTCATCGAGCGATAGCTCGACCTTGAATAGCTCGAGCACTGAAAGGGCTGCCTCTGGGGGTAAGGCTGGCCCCAGTAAAGCGCCTATGCCGCGCGATCGATTATTCACACCAGACCACTAGAGCGAAATAGTCTTCAAAATATCCCCAGCTGACCTAGTTTGAATTAGGGAGATGTACCATATTCCTAACAAGTATGAACTTTTAGTGTCCAGGCCTCGGGGTAGGATGCATCGACTTCTTGGGGGATGTATAATGATATTTGAGGAGGGATTGAGGTACGACCTTAGGTTTCTCTTAGCGCCAACTATAGTTGAACTCCTGATAGGCCTCGAGGTTTGTATAACCTAGCTCCTCCTTAACTATTTCGCTACAATATACAAATTTGCTGTGTTGATGTACCTGATCGACGAGCCAGCCTTCTTTACCAACTTTTTAAACCTATTCCACTTGCCAATGTCTCAGAAATTGGGTAGTACAGAAGAATCCAACTTCTATTATCTAACGGCATGCCCGTGTCAAAAGTTCCTAGTAGTCCTTCCCTCCTCGCATGGCCAGGAGTGAAAAAAATATTTTTTTTTATGTTCGGGGGATTGGAGATTTTAACGTTTTGAGGGGATGGTGGAAGGGGCCTATGGAAATGCCAGAGAACCAAACACTTAGTTAGCCCAATACCTTTATTCGAGACTTAATCAAATTTGGGCATATGGAGGCTTCAGTTTTGACCAAAGAGAGGTGCATGGCCTTTCGCCAGCTGAGCTCGATTTGCCCAATAGTGATTAGCTAAGTAGAGATTTTCGTCGATTGTGTTAACTATAAATTTTATTATTTCTACTTGATTTTGATGGCTTTTATTTTGTCTTTGTTGGTAGATCGAGAAGAGGTAATGGCTCGTAGTTGAGTAGAAGCTGCAGCAAGAGCCTAAAGAAATAAAGAGGCAGCTGCGGTGAAACTTGCTCCTTTGACCTGATCAATTACTGCCCACACAGTACCCCAAATCAAACGGGAGCCCCAGCTTAACCCACTCAACTAGAGAAGTATGTTCAAAGTAGTTCTGTAGGTTAGGATAAAAGATAGATAACCGAACAAGGAGGTCCAGTGCCCAAGAGGATAGTGAGCGATAAGAGAAAGTAGAAGGTGGTGATAGGCTATGACTTATTTGGGAAGTTTAGCGATGGGGTACTGTTTCAACTGCCCCAGCTAGAATCACCCCGCTTCAGGCCCAACCATACCATGGAGGTCATTGATTCGACCTCCATTATACAACCAGGAATGGTGGGCGCCGACGGCCTCAAGTGGATGGACACTAGGTTCTTTACCAAGGACCAACATAGACACTTGCAGCTAAGTCAAGTTGGAGCATTTAGAGCTCTAGCCTACCATTGCAATTTGATAAGTGTGAGGTTGACTGTTTCTTGTTGAATTCTTGTTTCAGAAAGTTACGTTATTTGTTGATGTTTTTTGTTTTAGGTAAGCCAATTGGGGTACAACTTTTACTGTCTGGCGGAGCTGGCTCTGGCTGATCAAGAGAAGTTGCAAGAAGGAGGAGCTACAGAAACCCTCAAGGTTCAGCTTGAGTTTTCCCAACTCTAGGTTGACCAGTTGATGAAGGAGGTGGCGGACCTCAAGCAGCTAAGTTTTAAAGACTAGCAACTTGTGCAGGCAGTCGAGGAGAGGAGTCGGATGGACTCCATACTAAGAAGGCTAATTTGGACCTATAGATGAGCTATTCCTTAGGTCGAGTGACTAGTTGTGCAGATGCACTCGAGAAGGCTTGGGAGGCCTTCACTCAAGAGCTCCTCATAATGCGGCGGGAGGTGGTGGAATAGTTCATATTAAGCTTAGCCTTTCAGGATGCGAGCGTAATTATGCTAATTGATGATGCTCACGCTATATTCCACATGGAAGTCAAGCAACTCGAGTACCTGGGCTATGCTTTTTGGCCCGAAGATAAAACTAAATAAGCTCTGCTCTTAATGATAATCTGCAGCCTTACCCCGAATTTGAGAAAGGTGGGGTCAATGGGGTCGGGAAGAAGTACACCATGATAAATACCCCCATTGAGCTAATGACTGAAGCCCAAAGGAAATAGACTGAGGTTGAGGCCAGGCTGCACAAGTTGGTGAATGAATTTTCCTTCGCTGTATAGTTAAGGGAGGAATAGGTCGACGTCGTGCAGTACGTGTTGCGTTCAACTAACTTTATGAGCAACGTCGTGAGGCCTTCTTGACCTTCTCAAGCCATTCAACTACTCACGTGTGTACTGTCGGAGATTGATTTAGATTGGCCAGAGGGTGACGAGGCAGGGTCAAGCCAGAGTTGACACTTTATTTCTATGTTGCTCTTTGATGTCATTTTTTTATTTTTGCTTCTTTTTTTTTGTAATAGAAATTTAATTGTAATGAACCTTCTATTCAATGAAAGATCTTTTTCATATCTTTGTTGTCGAATGACGTAAATTTCACATGTTTCCTATCGAACGCAACTTTACTGTTGCAATTACATGAGTGAATAGTTGACAACCATGTTAGTTATCCATGAAATTTATAAAATTCAACAATTTTATCATTGATTTTTGGTTAGTGTTGAGAGATACGCATGGTCTTGCCAAAGAGCGTTTGTCTTTACAGTTGATTTTCATTATTTTATGGTAGACCTATTAATCGACTACTGGGTTAATTATATAGTTTGGGTTAAAAAGCTTTTAAGTTTATAACATGTAGATCTTTGGAGTCGGCTGCATGGTTAATTTAGAACTTTGGTTTTGCGTTAACTACAAGGTCAACTTGAAATTTGACTGGGTAGCATGCGGCTGCTTCTTTGTCAACTATGGGGTTAATGTGAGACTTTTGCATGGCAGCGCGGAACTGCTTTTGCATCGACTTGATAATTGAGTGGCAGCGAGGGGCTACTTGTTCATCATCTATGGGGTCAACTTGGAACTTTAGTGGTAGCATGGAACTATTTATTCATCAACTATGTGGTCAACTTGATGCTTGAGTGTAGCAGCGTGAAGCTGCTTATTCATCGACTACGGGGTCGACTTGATACTTGAGTGGTAGCATGAAGCTGCTTATTTGTTGACTATGGGATTGACTTGATGTTTGCAATGGTACGAGATAGATGATGCTGTGACAATACAAACAAATGATAGCAGTATTGTTGAAACTTTATTTATATCTTAGATACAAGAATGATTACAATGTGGTTTCATATGTATAATTTCTTCAAATTAATAGCACTCCATGGGTGAGGGAGTTCATCCTCATCAACATTAGCAAGTCGATAGGCGTTGTGTTTTGATACCTTCACAATGGTGTAGGGTCCCTCCCATTTTAGGTCGAGTTTACCGACATTCTTGGACACTTCCACCTTTTTGAGAACTAGGTCTCTGACCTTAAAGCGGCATAGCTTGACCCTTTTGTTATAGTTCTTCTCCATCTTCAACCTGTAGTGCTACATCATATTATAAGCTTCTTGCCTTCGATCATTGATAATCTCTAGGTTGAGCTTCCTTTCTGATGTGTTTCTGAGAGAATGGAAGTGAATGACTTGAGTCGTATGTTAGATGAGTTCTAAGGGGATGACTACCTTAAAACCATAAATCAGACTGTAATGGCTATGACCTATAGTTATTCAAGGAGTTGTTTTGTATGCTTACGACATTCGTGAGAGGTCGTTCGCCTAGCTCGAGCCAGTATCTTGTATCCTGGCTTTCAAATGGTCGAGGATCATTCCATTTGTCACCTCTGTCTGGCCGTTCGACTAGGATTACCCACTGAAGTAAAGTGCTGGGTGATGCCCAATGCTTCGCATCAACTTTTGGTACTTCTATTTTGGAATTGAGTCCCATTATCTGAAATAAGTATCTTAGGTAGGCCAAAGCGATAGATGATATTTTTTCAGACAAAACTCTTGATGACTGCGTTTGTTATCTTTAGAACATCTTTAGCTTTGACCTATTTGGTAAAATATTCGACTGCCATGATTATGAATTTTTGTTAACCTGTTGACTTTGGCAATGAGCCCAAAATATCGATTCCCCATTGGTCAAACGACCAAGAGATTTGGACATTAACAATGGGCATGGTAGGTTGATGTGGCAAGTTCGAATGAACTTGGCAGGATATACATTTCGTGCAAAATCTATAGAATTTTTCAATAGTATTGGCCAAAAGTATTCGTACTTGATTATTTTATGTGCAAGAGATCTTTCCCCAAAATAATTTTCACACATACTTGTGTGAATATCTTGTAATACTTCATGAGCCTGGTTGGGATCTAAGCATCTCAGGGGTGTTCCAAAAATTGACCTCTTATATAGTTGGCCATGTTCGTTGGGTGCAAACTTGGCAACTTGTTCTCAAAGACGTCAAGCCTCATTCCTGTCTTCGAGGATTGTGCCATGACTTAAGTAGAGTTTGATTGGATACTGCCATGAAAGGGCTGTCTACTCGAAGCTCCTTACCAATTTCTCATCGGGTGGGCTGATCGATGACTAAAAATGTTATTGTCCTGTCTCTCATACCTCTTGTTGAGCTAGCAAATTTGGATAAGGCATCCACGCACTCATTCTGAGATCGAGGTACCTGACTAAAGGTAAACTTTTGAATAATTGTTGCAATTTTCTAAGCTCCGCCAGGTACCTACTCATCATGGAATCCTTAGCTTCAAAATTTCCCTCAACCTATTTTACTACTAGTTGGGAGTCTGTGATCGTAGCTAGGTGCTCAATGCCTCGGTCAAGTGCTATACTCATACCAGTGAGGAGAGCCTCGTATCCCATCTCATTATTAGTGATTGCATAGTTAAATTTTATTACGAAATCATACTCCTCTGTTGCTGGAGAATGGAGGGCCAATCCTACCCCCACTCTAGATGTAGTCAATAACCTATCGACGTGCAAAGTCCAAACAAGAGAGGTTTCACAATTTTTCTCAGGTAAGTCGACTAGATCGGCAATGAAGTCTGCCAGAACCTGTGCTTTAATGGCTGTCATTGGCTGAAAGGTAATGTCAAACTCTCCCAACTCAATGGTCCATTTAGTTAACGTTTCAGGGGTATCTGGCTTTGACAACACCTACTTCAATGGCTAGTTGGTTAGTATTATCATGGCATGAGACTAGAAATAGGGACACAACTTTTGAGCCATGATGACTAGGACTATTGCAAATTTCTCAATCTCTAAATAGTTATGCTTTGGTCCTTAGAGCGACTTACTGCAATAGTAGACTGGTTAATGGTTGCCATCTTTAGTCGAGATGAAGACTGAGCTGATTGATGCCCCCAAAATTACCAAATATATCTGATGTACCTCTTTGAGTTTGGGTTTTGCTAACATAGGGGGCAAGGACAAATACTACTTAACTCGACTAGCACTTGATCACACTGTTCATTCTATTGGAAATCTAAGTTCTTGGCATTTCTAAGAATTTTGAAGAAAGACAAGCTCTTGTCTGCCAGTCTTGCGAGGAATTTGACCAAGGCGATAACCCTTCCGACCAGCCGTTGTACATCTTTGATAATTCAAGGTGGGGCAATGTCTAAGATGGCTTGAATTTTGTATGGATTGGCTTCAATGCCCCATTGACTAACCATATAGCCTATAAATTTTTCTCCTCGAATCCCAAATGTACACTTATTTGGATTCAACTTTAGACTAAATGCTCTCCATATTGCAAAAGTGTGATTGAGGTCGAGCAAATGGTCCTGGGCTTTTTTTATCTCTACAATTATGTCATTGATGTATACTTTCATCAACTTGCCTATCTAATTTTTGAGCATAAAATTGACCTACCTTTGGTAAGTTGCTCCAGTATTTTTTAGTCCAAAAGGCATGATTAAAAAGTAATAGACCCTGTTGGAAACCACAAAAGATATTTTATCCCTATCTTCGGGGGCCATGAATATTTGATGGTAGTTTTGGAATGCATCCTCATACTCAACAACTCACAACCAGCAGTGGAATCTACTAGTAAATCTATTTGAGGCAGGGGATACAGATCCTTAGGGCAAGCTTTATTCAAATCTGTAAAATTATTACACATACACCATTGTTCCTTCATTTTTTTGGGATGAGTACAACATTATAAAGCTAAGAAGGATATTGAATTTCTACAATGTAACATGTATCTAAGAGTTTTGGGACTTTCTCTTCAATAATTTGGGTCCTCTCGGCATTAAATGTCCTCATATTTTGCTTGATTGATTTGTATAAGGGGTCGACGTTGAGGTGGTGCACGATTACGCTAGGTTTGATTCCATGGAGGTCAGATGCTTTTCAGGCAAAAATATTTATATTTTTTCTCAGGAAATCGATCATAAGGCATTTTAGGTAGAGACCCATATCTATCTCGATTCGAGTTGTCATGTTGGGGTTTCCTTATTCCAGCTCGATAGTTTTGAATTCCCTCACAGGTTCCACCCTGGTATCCTTTAGCTTTCTCTTTTTATTGGCTTGGGTCTCATCGGGTTTTGCTACAGAGGCGCCCCCCAAGGTTTTCAATTGTGGTCGAGTCTTCTGCTTGTTTAACTCGATCGAAATGTTGTAACACCTTCAAACTTCCTTGGTGTTACAAAGTAGTTCCCCGATGCCACTGAGGTTAGGAATTTGATTTTCATATGGTAGGTCGAGACAATTGCACGATAAACAAATGGGGAGTCGACCACTAGATAGTTCAGCATCAAGGTCTTCCTTAGGGTGTCTCCCCAAATGATGTCGAGAGATTGATGGAACTTTCTAAAATGACCTCTGACCCCCCCAAATCTGATCATAGGGGTATGCACAGGTTCAAACTTCAGCTGCCCTAGGTTTATTCTTTTCATAATGGAGAGAAAGATGATGTTGGCTGAGCTGTCATTATCGACCATAACCTTCCTCACTTCAACGTTGACAATCTCAACAGAGACTACCATAGGGCAATCAGTTTTGTGGTCAATATTCTTTCTTTTAGGTGGGCTAAGTCGCTGTCAATGAAGGAAATGGGCTCTGCGCTAGTCGATAAGTGGAATGTTATTTTGACTAGCGAGGCTTTGGTCAACTCCATCCTTCTCTAAGTCTGTCTTCTTATTGATTTAGATTTTCCTTAGTAGGACCTCTCGTGATCATATCAATTACTCCTCGAATGGGCGGGCGATCTTCATAGGCAGGTTTATTTCCTTTGTCCTCTCTCTTTGGGCTAACTAACCTTTCTCTATGGGGAGTCCAATTAGTTTTGCCCCCTTCTGCCTATGCATCCACGACCACATATTTCTTGAGATGACCTATCTAATGAGTCTCTCGATTTCATCCTAGAGATTGAAGTATTCATCTATGTCATGCCCATTTTGTTTATGAAAGTGGCAGTATTTCTTTGATTTTTTTATCACTTCAGTCTCCATCAGTTTCCTTAATTTCTTTAGGAGATTGTCATGCTGGATGGTATACAAGACCTCTCTCCTTGGGATATTTAGTGGTGTGTAGTTGTGGAAGTACTTTATTGGAGATCAACCTCTCTTTTTGTGTTTATAGTCGTCTCTCTCCTTTTTCTTTTTATCGACCTCAGAGTTTTCAAACTTCAGTTTGTTCATCTCCTCTTAGGTTATATACCTCTTCGCTAGGTCGAGCAGTTCCTATATCAACCTCAGGCGCTCACACACCAAAGCATTAGCGCATTCTTTATGTCTGAGTCTTAGCAACAGCACATCAATTAGGAATTCGATCTTGGGGTTGTCTATTTTCAGGACCTTCATATTGAACCTCGTGAAGAAGTAATGGTGGGACTCTCTCTTGTTCTGCTTGACAGTGTGGAAGTGAGTGTGGAGGAGTTTTGTCTTTCTCCGGCTGGCTAATTGGTGCAAAAATTTATCATAAAGTTGATCATAGAAGTATATCAACGAGGGCTTTAGCTTGACAAATCAATCAAGTGCGATGCCCAAGAAAGTGGTCATCAGTATCTTGGCATAGATATATTCGTTGCGCCCGTGCAGTTGCATCATATGATCGAATTGCATTAAGTGCTCATTGGGGTTTGTCAAGCCGTCGTACCTTGGTAGTCCAATCAGGATGTTGGTGTTGACAATATTGCGCTCATCGACAATCTCCTAAATGAAAAATGAACCTCTTTCTCAATGAGATCTCTGGGGGCCCTCTGGGTTGGGCATTTTGTTAGTGTTTCTCCTTGAGATCTCATCTAGGCGTCTGTTTAATTGTTGAACTTAGTGGAAAACTTCTTTCTACTCCTTCCGATCAACTTGAGTGGCATTGCTATCAAAATGAGGTCTTGCGCGCTTGACCTTATCTTGCTATAGCGCTCAAATAAGCTAGGCCGTGTGGTTTGTAGATTCTTCCACTTCTTCATATTGGTCACGCTAGAGTGTTTGACCCTATCACACTGCAGGGCTCGATTAGGCTGAACGTGATGGTCCACGGAGTCAGCAATTTCCTCCTTTAACTACGATCGCCCCTTCTCTCCCTAGGGGCATCTAGGGTAGGCTTCATGTCTAGCTGGTGGCCGCCTGGATTCTTGGCAACCATGACTATCTTGAGGGGACCTTTCTTTTGGTAGAGGTGGTTGTGGAGTGGTACTGCCAATTGGGGCTAGCACAGTAGTGTGCCTATGCAATGCAGCAAAAAGTTGAGCGGAGATTTGAGCAGAGATTTGCTCACTTATCAACTACATGAGTTATGGCACAGTTAATATTACAACCTGCTCTTGTGGGGCGCTAGGGCCTGGAACATGTGAGTCTTGTAGGGGCAACTCTTCTTGTGTTTTCCATCTTTTAGTTACAATCTCAAGTTTCCCACAGATAGCGCTAAAATGATGAGGTTGAAAGTCGTTTATAGTGAATTGGTTTATGTTTGGGCTGATCAGAGAGGTCGAATGATCCAATAGCAATATTCTTCGAGGTCTGGAATCTACAATAAACAGCAAACATTAAATTAGCCAAGGTACCCCCAACGAAGGCACTTTGACGCTCAAATTAGTTTTGATTGAGATAAGATAATCAAATAGAAGAGTAGGAGCAAACAGTGTATATTGCATTACCTGGAGTGTGGCTGAGAGTGAGGTATTTTCAGTCTTTTCCTAGTGTGTAATATGTCTAAGATGCCCCTATCAGGTGTAGAGGGCTCTTGTCCATGCTTGGGGGTTATTGGTCATTTTTTATCTCAATATTATAAGTGACATCATCTCTTAGTTTTCAGGACGAACAATACTCTGGTGGTGTGCCTCCCTACTAGAGTTGGTGACAAAAACTGTACCAGGTGGCACGTGCCATTAATACAGAAGCATGCTGCTTGTTAGAGTATTAAATGCGACTAGGATATGAGTCAACGCCAGAGTGAGTACTTTGGTCGATAAAAATCGAATATATAAGGTGGTCGATCAGAGAGATAGTTGACTGGGTCAAGTGGCTTGAAGCCACATGTTGGGTATGGTCGAGAATAGTCCGTTCGACCATGTGGTTTTGGTCGGTAGGTCGGTCCAGTTGGGTCTACAAGTGATGTTAGGTTGTACATGTTAAGTGAGCTTGTTGGGCTATCTCGTATCAATTATTATTATTATTATTATTATTATGAATACTATTACCATTACTAGTATTAGTATTATTATTATTTTATTTATTATTAATACTACTTACATTAATAATAATAATAATAAGTATTATTATTAATTTTATTTTTATTAGTATTATTATTAATTATCTATATTATTATTATTATTATTATTAAAGTAAAATGGGTATGTGGTGGGGGGTGTGGTGGGCTGGTGGCAGGGGGTGGGGTAGGATAGGCAAGGGGTATGGGAGAATGTGAAATTAAATTAGGATTTGGTAAATAATGGAAAGGGCAAAGGGTTTTTATGATATTTTGCTGTAGTAGAAAATGAAAAAAATGAGTTGGAATGTTTGGGAATATTCTGAACAAGCTTATTTTTGGAGAACATATCCAAATAAAGCCAAAATGTTATTCTTAAGATAGAAAATATTAGTATTTTCCACACTAAAATCTAAAACCTGAATGTACATAAATATGAATCTTTGGAGCAGAAATGAGGACTATTTTCATTTTTTACGGATATAATTTATTTATTTTGAAAAAAAAAAATGATCGATCTTTATCATGTATCGTGTAATGTGGATCTCATCAGTGACGTAAAATCATCTTATTTTTATGTAGCAATATGTATTTGGTATTAATGTCCCTCAAACAAGTCGCAATTGATGTGATTATATGCCAACTTTTTAACCTCTTCCGCCACTGAAGGAACGCTTACAAAAATTTTAAGGATTTGTTTGGGTGCTCGGAAATAAGAAAGAATCAATTTCAAACTATTTTAGTTATTGCCAAACTATCTAACGACAATAATTGCTTCTTCCCACAACAAATTTGTTCTTAATCTTTGGAACAAGCTAATTATTGAATAACTGAAAGTTTTATTATACCAAATTAGGAGTAACATACAGTATAGCGTCAATCTAAGATTTCATCTCTCATGCCAAACACTACCTAATTGATTAGCAAACATGGGATTAAGGCAATGAGATGAGTAGATTACAAGAATGGTCCACTTTGTTGCTTAAGAATTTTCCAAGAAAAAAGTTGGGCCAATCAAACGAAAGTGAACCTAACTTCGATCACTTTCCAGCTTTCGTATAATTCAAATTCAAAAGGCAATATGGGCTATACGTGAATCATCAAAAGTGTGGGAACAAGTGTAGCACCAAAAGTAATTTCAGTTTCCTCCTAATTACCATGGCTAGAATTCCTCAAGATCCATTCTTTTCCATTCTTACCATCTCCCTCCTCTTCTCTTCCCTCCTCCACCAAGCCCTCAGCGAAGTGGACGACTTTCTGGTCGAACTCGACAGAAAGCAAATCAAAGAAAAGTTTAGTCATTTTCGTCTGTACTGGCATGACATTTGTAGTGGCCATACTCCCACATCAGTACCAGTATTGAAACCAATCTTCAACACATCCACTGGTTTCGGGCAAGTGAACATAATTGACAATCCGCTAACCCTAGGGCCCGAATTGACCTCCAAAGTTATTGGAAAGGCCCAAGGGTTCTATGCATTCACTTCACAAGAAGAAGTCGGGCTATTGATGGCCATGAACTTTGTCTTCACATATGGAAAGTATAATGGTAGCACCATCACAATACTAGGGAGGAATGCAGCTTTTAATAAGGTAAGGGAAATGCCGGTAATTGGAGGAACTGGGCTTTTTCGATATGCTCGGGGCTATGTTGAGATCAGAACATATATGTTTGATCCTAAGAGTAGCGATGCCATAGTTGAGTACAATGTTTATGTGATGCATTATTAATATTCTTGCAATAATTGTTCTACCTATATACGAAATAATTGGTGAATTTTGGGGCTATTTATTTTGTTTGAGGGAGAACGAAATTGTATTATTAGGGCTCGTTTGTTTGGTATGTTTGGATTAGGTATGATACGTATGACTACGATAAATAGTGGGTTATTGTATATTATATCTAATGTTTGTTTACATATTTTAAATAACTTGATATTCAATTTTGATTGTTTGTTTGGTATGATTATCCTATTTGATAAATTATAATTTATTTCTAATTTAAGTTGGAAAATATATCATACCTCAAGATCTTGATACACAAATCAAGTTTTGGCCTTAAATGCATGTTAGGCCTTAACTACATCAAGGATTTTTAAAAATGAGCCAAATATTGAAATTAAATTGAATTATGTATCTATCATATAATATCAAAGCAAGCAAACAAGCTTTTAGCAAATTGGTTAAATTACTCTTATGAAATTTAAAATTTTGCTTCACGTTAGTTGTTTTAGTTGCCTACAAAAATATGACATTTTTTGGGAATAATAATTAATTAAATTACAAAGAGACGATTGTTTATACTGTGTTTGATTCTTGAATATTAATGAAGAAAATAGTAAGAAAAATAATTAATTCATTTTGGGTGACAATATTTTGGCTTGGGAATTGGGATCCTTTGAAGGTGGAGGAAGAACAAAACTTTGTTTTCTTTATTGATATTTAATTTTTATATTCTTGAAGAAATAAAGATAAAAAGTTAGAAACTAAAAAAAAAAGGTACACAATTAAGCCTATGCATAATGTAGTGTAGTTGGCCCATGTTAATCATTAAACCTCGTATTGCAATGTTGATATAATATTATAGGTGAACGTACGAATCTTGTAATTATGAGCAATCATGAATATAAATGAATTCAATTTAAAAACTTCTATGCTTAATAAATTAAAATATACAATTCAATTTAAAAACTTTAATACTTAAATCAATAAATAAATTTAAAAAATGATACATACAACAAAAAATGGCCATTGCTAAATAATAGAAACATAGTCGATACATTCAGTAAAAAGTGGCCGTCACTAAATAGCAAAAACATGCTTCAAAAGTAAAATAATTTGAGTAGTTTTACTATGTAGAATCCAAAGGCCAAAAACTGGCACACGGTCATGTCCCTTTTCATCCTCAATCGATTTTCCCACTCTTCATTTCCATTTCCTCTTGTTTCCCCTTGTCACTTTTTTATGTCGTGTTTGGATTTTGAGATTTAGGTTACTTTGATTGGATTTTTAAGTTATTTTATGATTATTTGTCATGTGATAATTTGTGTGATTTTTTTTCATTATTATTGTGGGTTAGTTTGGTGGGCATGATAAATAAATTTATAGGATGTGGCTGGTTAATTTATCATACAAATTACATATGTAAACACGAATTTTTGGCATTCGTGTGAGTTTAAGTGTTTATTGACATTCCAATCAAACGAATAATAATGTAGGATAAAAATACTATATTCCACCTTATCATCCCAATCAAATTAGCTCTTAGAGATAAAAACACTAAAAAGTCAATTTCTTAATTTAAAAAATATAATTTTACATTCTATTCTTTAGAAACCTTTTTGTTTACGTTCATGGTAAAATTCAAATTTCAAACAAGCCTTAAAAGGGGAGGCAAATGTGGGGTTATGGCTGAACCTTGTTTGGGGGGAATAAAGCTGGCTAGGACCAATACATACATATACAAAAAACGCACAAATTATTGATGTTATATGAACATGCAAACAAAAGAAAAAGTAGTCTTTCTTAAAGCATAACACAAAAACTTAACAATATTTATAAATTTAAATAAATTTATTAAAAGGGTATTTGAATGAGCTTATAAATTCCTCACACACATACCTTATAAAATGCTATAAATTGACATTTTAATTTATTTTTTAAATTTTATTTTATCCAAATACTTTGGGCTTGTTCTTTTGGCTTTTGGGTGTTTTGTAGAAAATATTTGGGATAATGGGCTTTTGGAAAAAAAATTTGGAGAATGTGTCATGTGTTTCTTTTTATTTTGGGAAAACATAAAAAATGAGTTGAAAAGGAATTGTTTGTTCTTTTGTGTTTTGGAGGGAGACAAACTTTACTGTTGATATCAAATCAGTTGCTTTTTGATTGGGTTTGTATGGTGAAAGTGATTTTTTAATGTAATATATATGTATATTTTTTGTTGGATGATGTATATGTACGTATATATATTTGTAATTATTGAAATAATATTGTAACGAAATGATGCATAATTAATTTATTTGAATTTTTAATTTTTAATTTCATTTTTTCTTTATTATAAAATTAATATATGTTGTATAACATTGGAAAAATTATTCATTAATTCAAATTAAATAATTATTAGAAAGCAAATTAAGTATTAAAATTTTTCTATTACATTAATACAAAATGCATATTGAATTACGTATAGAAAAATAGATTAATAAATAAAAAATATGATTAATAATATATGTATATGTATCAAAAAAAAAATATTTAATAGATTAAATATCCAAATAAAAATTACGTTATATATATTTTTAATTACACTATTATATAATACATAATTTAGGAATAAATTGGATTTTATTTGGCTGGCAAATTATTAAATTATTGTATTATTAGGTAATTTAGATATAATTATATAAACATACTAGAGTATAATAGAGATGTATTATGACATTTAATCACATGTAATATAGATAAATTATACATATATATTAAATAAAATTGCATTAATAGAATTATATTGCCCAAATTTATTTTCACTTAATGTAATGATTTGTTTGGATAAATAAATGAATTGATCTAAATAAAAAGACTAATCAATTAAATGTTTATAATATTAATCAGCACATAGAGCTATTTATGGTTTAATAATACTTACTTGATAAGTCGCAAAATATACTTTGACTAATACAGTGATTAATACATTTTAATAATCAATACGAGTTTAATTTAAAAATATGATAAAGTGAAGGCGATTCATAGTTCGCCGTAGGTAACATGAACACAATCGAAACATATGCATTTGGATTAATCCTAGGATGGCGGTAGATTGTGTGGCTTGCACTGCACGCTAGTTATCTCGCTTGTACTAATGGAACCAGATGCACATGGCCTCATCATACATTGCATGAGTCCACGACGTGTGTGGCTCACCTGACCATCCACTGATGCCCTATCACTATCATTATGTTCTTCATGGGGTGGAGGTATATACAGTGGTGTAAGATTCAAATATGTCTCCACCCTTGATTGTCCTAATGACCATGTGGGTGCTTGAGGTCCATAATAAAGAGAACGTGTACGAGATGCATCAGAATCTGCAGCGATAATCAGGTGAAGGGAATCCCCACCCACCTATAATCCAGCACGAACTTCACCCTCCCTTATATGGGAAGGCCCAATAGGCCCATCCCAACAGTTACGACTCATGTACGATGGGTGAAGCCCATCTCATGATTAAGTCCTAAACTTAGTGTCGACCTTATTCGACCTCTCAAACTTTGTCTATGCCCGTGCTGGTGTCCTCAGTCGCATTGGTTCCACTCGACTATGCATAGGTTGAACGGTTGAGGTTGACCAGCCATACAAGGATGTAAACAGTTTGTGTTTTGATTTGGACATCAACCTAGCAAGTCGACTTACTGTAGAATTCCTTCTTTGCTGCATTTAATACTCTAATAGGTAGCATGCCTCCACATTAATGGCGTATGTCGCCATAATACTGCCTATCCTGCTATGCTAGGTAGGAGGAGTGCCACCTTTGTATACTATCCTGCCCATGAAAGCTGGAGATGAGGCCACCTAGAATAGTACTCAAATGTGAGAAGACCTAATACCCCTACATAGGGACAAGAGCCCTTTTTGAATATCAAGGGCATCTTAGTTATATTAACCATTTGGGAAAGACTATAAATACCCCATTGTTAGCCTCTCACAAGTATGTCATTCTTCACAAAAAAGCCCTCACTCTGCTGCTCATCTTATCCAGTTGTCCATATACTGACTTGAGTGTTGGAGTGTTGCCCTCAGCTAGCCTGATGTTTGCTCGTGATTGCAGATCTTAGCCCAAGTGTTGTTAGAGTTGCACCACTTGACTTGGTTGGTTGATTTATTTCAAATTCCAGCCCAATCCAACAGAACTCAACTTTTATCTTTATCACTCTCTATTATCATTTAGGTCAATAGGTCTGCTGTCAACAAAAATCTCCCATAACAAATCACATTGAGGTCCCCTCACTCAAAATATCGAGTAGAAGAAGGCTTGATCTGCATGTGAAAATCATTTAAAAAATTATTTAAATTATTTTACAAATGGAAGATGAATGAAAAAATTTCAACAGTTGAAGAAATAATTTGGGTAGTGAAATATATGCTTGCAGAACTAAGCCTGTCATGCAAATCAGGTGGCACATACATCTCCCATGTACATTTATTATACTGCACATTTGGATGCTGCATGATTATGGTGACTATTTTGTACCTATCCTTCAAGTCGTAAAATTGATCAGTAATGAACTATATGGTGAAAGGTCGCTGGAAATGATGCCTCAACTTATATGCCAACTTTGGCATACATAGCTTAACGTATATGTTATTTGTCAAGGAGGAAATGGTGTTAGCATCTAGTAACATGTAGATAGATCTCTCTTCCACATTTAGCCCCCAGACATCAAGGATATGCAAATGAAGAGCATATATTGATTGACGTCAACTCATAGCAACACTTACAGTTGCATAAACAATGAATATTATGTTGTGTACTTCTATACATATAAATCTTGAAATTATACATATTATATGATGCATGGGTAACAAAATATATAGAAAATTATGCAATAAAAGAAATATATTTGAGTTTACAGTAGTGCCAAATTTAAAATTAAAACATTAGACAGATGTAAGTCAAACATCAGTCACAAGCTTGTCCTTTTAAAACTAACTAAAAGATCACGGTAGTAGTAGCTTAATCAATATAGCAACAGGAACGATCAAAATCACAAGTACGACAAATATAAGATATCCACATAATGGGAAAAGCAGTAATAATTTGGTGAAGCTAAAAAATGAATCATACGATCGTCTCGAGTGCGTATCACTATTGAAACCCCTGCTCTTGGTGCTCTACATAGGTGCGCCCAATAACAAAGGTCGGGAAGAACTGCCAGCATTGGAATGAGACTGCGCCCCAATAAAAGTAATAATACTATACTGTCTGCAAAACTGACCACTCTGCATCCATGAGTCCACCCATATGAAAGAACCAACATGATCCCCCCATAGGACATCTAAAGAAAAATTGTTCAAAATTTATAGATGTCTTGGGCATATATACCTTCATCGATCCTGCCCCGCAAGCATGTAAAAAAGGGTTGTGTGAAACCATCGCCAATGACACAAGTCCAGTAAGCTACAACAATTTTGTGGAATATTAATATGATAAATGAAAAATAAAAGTCCAAACATGGAATAATGCAACGTATAATACTTTGTTGAACATAATATAACAAACAATACAACTTCAAAAACACATAAATAAGTTATGTAGTACCTTTGTCAAAAGTGAAGGACATTACAATGAAATGCAAACGTAATAGGTAGACATATCGAAAGTTTATTCCCTTGAAACAAGGAATTAACCCTAGATTGTTTTAATTTCTGCTGTCATTCCACATTTGCATTGCTATCTCATCTCTAAAAGCACATTGAGCATTTATCTCTTCTTGACCTGGATGACCTCTATGGTAGAAGGTATGCCAGTCTATCTTTTCCTCAGTTAATGGCTTGTTAAAAATTTTATCATCATAACTGCACTTTCAAATAAGTTATGTAGAACACAACAAGCAATGACCAAGTCCCTTTGATGATTGATGAAGTAGTCAGGCATCCCCCAAGATAGAATAGCAAACCTCTTTTTAGAACACCGATGAACACTCTATGTGGTTCCTCAATCTTGAATGTGCGTTATTGAACATCTCTCTATAATTGTTGTACATAATAGAGTTTCTGAACTACTCCAAATGGTAGCGCGACTATCTGTACGGTGCTAGAAAGCACATGTAATTAGTAAATCTAGCATCAACAAGGTAGTGCTTCCATGGCATGGTAAATGGGACATCATTACTTTAATAATCATTTTAGAATTCAAACTATTCGTAATTAAATTGTATACTATGGGTGATTTTAGTAAAGTAAGGAACTTGGTGGAGAAAATGGGAACCATGGATCGTTTTGAATCGCCATTAGTAGTACCCGTGAGTCATTTATGTTGCCCTCCCATCCGGCGTTCATGTAAGTGAACATAAGGTCAAAATTAGATATAGCTAGAACGTCCTGGCAGATATGTCCCTTGCGTGACCTATAAGCATTTTAGCGATGATGAGGGACCTAAGCACTAATCAGAGTGCCATTAATTGCTCTTACAACTCCCTACATTATGAAAATGATCAATGAACAGGAATGAATGGTACATATTGTTCTATAAATTGAAGGAATGATCATTCTTCGTAAATAATTAAACCTTAAAATAAGGATAAAAATTAGAACTCGACTCGATTTGAGATGGAACCTCATCAAATCGTGGTGGAGATATTATCTTTGTGTTAAGCAGACTAATCCACATTGAACTCATTTTATGTGGCAATTCACCGTCAAGAGAGAATGTTGGAACCTCTCCATTGTATTACATTGTCTCTAGTGCATCCCTACTATTTTCATGAACATAGTAATCACCTCTAAGGCAGATACACGTGATCTATGAGTTTGTGTTAGTAGGCCACTAGAGGTTATTATGTTAATCAGAGCTTCAAACATGGTTTTGGTCATGCAGATGTTGTTGTAATACCTTTGTGGGTGAGCATTCAATATTTTTGCCACCCAGTCATTTCCTTGCATGCTAGAGTTATTTCGACGCATCCTTTATGGAGTCAGGTTTGGTGCGATAATCTCTGTAATAAAACATAACTGTTCCTCTCCATCTGAAATGTTACTCCTTGGGGTACGGGGACTACTATCACCTTTAGATTTTAGAGGAGGATACTGTTTCAAGACAACATATAAACTGTTGACTGTACCTATTTGAAAATAGGGAACAAGACATATATGGAAATGGAGAGAGTATAGATGGAAATAGTAAAAGTTGAGAAAAGCAATGGCAACACTTGAACATATGAGCAAATTTATCATACGAAACAATGATAATATTGTAGATGGCATAATGAAGTGCACAAACTTAAAAAAGATAACACAAGTCACATGAACATTCAAAAGTAAAGTAGATAGATAGCAGATCGTCAATTACCATAGGCATACACCAATACCAGTCACATGTACTCCAATGACTCAACCTAAATGCGCATCTCATGATCGCCAAGCCTAGTGAAGAATGAATGCATAGTGCTACTCTTTAATGCATTAATAGCTCTTGCAAAGAGGCTATTGGGGAGTCCTTCCATTCCTCATAGTCATTTAATGCACATCTCTATAGACCTCTCAACATTATCCCCTACCCTATTAGACTTGGTCTTCATTAAGTTGTCCCACTTGTTAAGGTACCTGCCGTGTTTGTCAAGTCATCACCACGACTGCTCGAAAGTCTAGAATGACCACCTCCTGTAGAATTCATATTAACACTAGGGACTCTATCTTCGTCGAAAGGATCGACCGACTATGAAGAAGATCGAGACTGTGAGCCAATGGCCATGGAACCTTGGAACATTTTTGTACAGTAATCATAATGTAGCAGGCCATTCTTGATGATGTGTGCCTGACTTGGATGCTCTTATTTCATGAAAAGAGTTGCAAAAATAGTAAGGGAATAAAAGAAGAATATGGCTAAGTGATGTGACAATAAAAGGATTGACAATGAAACCTATATAAATTCAATGCTGAATTTGAGAGGGGGATTCCATAATAGTGTTTCTTTCGTAATCTCAATCGAAATCAGTCTCCTTGGTAACTAGTTGATGGAATAAGTGCCAAGCGATCCAAAAGCAATTCCATTTAGTTTTACATTGTTGAACCGGATAACTAAACTGGCTATGCATGCATGCATTTAATTTGTTGCAAATTCTTCCCCAAGTGAAGACTAAGAATGTTGTTGTGAGCAACTGACCATTAATGAATTCTTCATAGCATAGCTCAATGAACGTTATCTCATTTTCAAGAGGCCATCGTGTGGAACTTGCACTTGCATGGCTACGCATGGAATTATTAGAGGGCTCTTTTCCATGTGGATCCATCTACATTCCATACCAAATGTTCGAGGCAGAAACATAGATATTCTTATATTGAGTGTAATAGGAAGCTTAATAAAGCGTAACATTTGACCATGGGGAAATCTATCGTGTTAAACTATTTATGTTGCATACTAACATTTCTACAATATTGTTACTTTCCCAAGGAGAAAAATAGACTCCTAATACTAGTGTTCAAGAAGAGAAATTAGTTTGTCTCAAATTTAATATTAAGGGAAAGCCTTAAATTAGTAATTTTTAAATATTCAAGGTAATGATAAAATTAGTAATATTCAATATATTTAATTACACTTTCTCCAAACAAACACAAGTTGAAGAAACTTGTTCAAAAAACACAATTTCTCATCACATTTCAACATTCTAATGAAGTAAATTTAAAAAGTCATGTTTCAAAATCTTTTAAAAAAATAACATAAAAATTTCAGTAACTTTTAAGATGAATTTACTTGTGCCCATTTGATATGTGGCAATTTCACATACCCATTTTTGTTAACATGCAACACCTTCAAATAAGTTCACCAAAAAAAATTTTAGTCTATTGTGAAATTAATAGACTATATAATGTTTAAAATGCAAGGTAATTTGTTGACACTCCCCATACAACTTTATTTTTTGGATGTTTTTCAAAACAAAAAAATATTTTGCAAAACATTTTAATCTTCAATTAAACTTTTTTTGTCATTTCTCTTGTGCCAAAATGAAGACATTAGAGTATATAGTAAATGAAAGGTCTTTATTTCACTACATATTCAAATTTATTTGTTGGGCATAATAAAAGAAAAAACAATTAAATCACATTTTAAACTTCATCTAAGAAATGTTTCAATGCTCTTTTTTTGCACATTTTATTTTTTATTAATTGTTTCATTCCTCTTCATTTAAGAATTATTTTTTTAAGAATTGTGTCATTCCTCTCCATTCATTTAAGAATTGCACATTTTACCATTTCTTTACTACCGTTTCACCCATAATTTTTGGGACTAACTAAAATAATTATTTACAACACTATTTAAACTTGCTAAAAATTAAGTTACTTTCCACTTGCCCCCAATTCACTTCAATACAAGCATACTTTCCTAAAATAACTCTTTAAAATTATGTGCAAAAACTGAAAGCAGTAAAACTTGAAGCAGCAAATCTAGAAAGAAATCAATTTTTCATATTATGTGCTCCAAATTCACATAAGTGCAATAATACTTTTCCATTGAATAAAAATGAATATAAATTGGAAGTAGCAACATGTGAGTAAAAATTGTCATAGTTTACAAACTAAAATAACACACTTTACAAGCTATTGAAAGAAATATTTATGTAAGTTGAACTACATAAGAAAGCTATTTTAGATCCTAATTCTACATTGTGATACCAATAGATTACACCTGTTGCTAGTAGTGGAGAAAATTTCATTGGGTGGCTCTTGATAATGTTGGGTAGTTTGGAAGGGATGATGACATATGAAGCAATTTCCCTTTTTGTACACTCCCACCCTTGTTTCACTTGTTTTTTCACTTCATATATACGCATGCATCTAATGATTTGACATATATGCAAATGCATGACTACCTACATTACCTAAGACACAAATACACAAAAGATTCTTACATAAGAAATCCACACTCATAAACTGCCACAATATGCAAACATGGGTGGTGGGTGGCCTTCTCCACCTAGACTCAATGCTGAGGACTCAACACCTCCAACACTAAACTGCATGACTAACAAGCCAGAGAGCACACAAGTTGCCACAAACACAGTGAACAATGGCTATCTCCTGCAGCAATTGTTCTGTGACTGTTCAAAGTCACACAAATCACAGAGTGTGATTGTTAAACTGAAGACCAATGGGTGTTCTTCTCTAATCCGGTAAAGGTGACCATAGAGGTATACTTATTTTTCCACTCGCAGGATGGAAAACCCCAATCATGGCGCCGTTGCATTTACACTACAGATACATCAATTCTCATAAACCAACCAACAAAATAGAAGCTTCAAAATAGAACAAATAGTATAGTACAACATGAACTCTAGCGCACTTAATACATAAACATAATTAAACCCATGCAAGCACGTGTTCCGTTAATATAGCACCACCAAGGACCAAGTAAAGTCCACAAAAGTTGGCATTGATTTACGTCTAGGCCAAAGAGCACACAATTAGCAAATTTTTTTTTAATTATTTAAAGGGATACTAAGTTTTTTATATTATTTTTATGAATACAAAAGTGTAAGTACAGAGCCTTGCCTGAAAATGTGATGCATGAATTCAAGTGCCATCAAAAAGTGTCCTAGAAATTTGGGGTCACCTTTATAATACAAAGTCAATAATTTAAGATAGATGTAAAAACTTAAGGGCTCATTTAGTTTTATTTTCGTTCTTATTTTTTGTTTTTAATATTTTCAAAATTTAAAAAATAGTTAGTAAAAATAAATTGAAAATAAGTTATTTGAATAAGTGGTTGAAAAAGTAATGATTATATTTGATTTAGTATGTTGAAAGTGGAGGAGATGGTAATAATAAAATAAAGAGAGAATATATATAAGTTATTGGAAAAAAATATATAAATTATTGAAAAATGTGTTTTGAGAATAAAAATAAAAATAATATTAAATAAAAATATATAAAAAATAATGTGCTATAATTTTTAAATAATAAAAAATATAAAAATAAGGTTTAAAAATGAAACGAAACGAGTCCCAAAGAATTTTTGTTTGGCGGCTGGGCTAATTGGCCCATTCTATAAGTGGTTTAAGGCATATTTCTTTTATAAAGAATATACAAATTTAAATTTCAAGTAGGGTATAATGGGGCAAAAATGACTGCAAATAATTAGTACTAATAATAATTTTTATTAAGCCAATGCTTGATTGGCTAATGAGGACGAGAAGGGAATTTATTGACGGTATATTTATATTGATTCAAATTTAGCTCGAACTAATAATAAGCTAGTATGGTTTTTTTTAAAGATGTCTCATACAAAAATTTGTAAAAAAAATTCAAATTTATGGTCTATTATATAAAATATTTAGAATTTGAGCTCGATTTTCTATTTGAATTTTTTTGTAAATAAATCAATTAATTATAAATTTCTGAAAAATTTGATTTGATTGTATCAAAATTAATTATAAAAACATAAAAATATAATACACAACATGATAAGAATAAAACAAAAAGAATTCTCGCCGTTCAGCCAAAAATCTCCCATCCGCGCCAACCCCAACAACCCGGCGCCCCACCCCGCCAGCAAAAAACCAACCAAACAAATAGTAAACAAACAAACAGTTGTTATTTTCTGTTCTCAATCAGTCAACTGTCAAAATGATGATGTCACTGATTCCAGTACACTGCACCATCACAATCGAGTCACCGGGCTTGCAGAGTCGCTTGGCTTTAGCTTGTTTTATGGCCAATTCCCGTATTTCTTCAACTTTCAATTCTTTGGACACCGGAGAACTTAGCAGCATCGGCAGGACTCCACGGTAGATTAGCCCATGCATGGCTGGATGCTCATCATTCTTTCGATTCACAACCACTGAAACAATCGGCACGCTAGGCCTATACTTGGCCACCAACTTTGCAGTATTCCCCCCTTCCGTCAGGATCAATATCAGTGCTGCCCGAGTTGAATTCGCCGCCTGCACGGCCGCACAGGCCAGGCTCTCCAACAGGCTCATTGGCAGAGGTGCAACCTCCATAGCTCTACGAAAAACTTGGCCGTAGTTAAGAGAATTCTCAGCTTCTATGCAAATCTTGGCCATCGTCTCCACAGCCAGCACAGGGTAGGCGCCGGCAGCCGTTTCACCACTCAGCATCACACAATCTGTCCCGTCGATTACCGCATTAGCCACATCAGTAGCCTCGGCCCGCGTTGGCCGTGGGGACTTGATCATCGACTCCAGCATTTGAGTTGCTGTGACCACTGGCTTCCCCTGCACATTGCACTTCTTTATCATCACCTTTTGGGCCAAAAATATCTTCTCAATGGGGATCTCCATTCCCAGGTCGCCCCGCGCCACCATAAATGCATCCGAATTGGCCAAAATGTCATCAAAATTAGCCACCCCTTCTTGGTTTTCAACCTTTGACATTAGTACCATAGACTTGGTATGATCCCCAAGCAGCTTCCTGACCTCCACAAGGTCAGAACCTTTGCGAACAAATGACAAGGCAACAATGTCAATCTTGTTGGGAACTCCCCACTCCAAGATATCCTCTTTGTCCTTGTCCGTGAGCGTCGGCAGATCAACAACGACTCCGGGAAGATTGACATTTTTCCGCTCACCCAGAACGGCGGTATTTTCACAGCGACAACGAACCAATCCCCAGTCCATGTTGCACTCGATGACTTTGAGGGAGATGGTGCCGTCAGAGCACAAGATAAGGCTTCCAGGCTTTAAGTCCTCTGCCAGCTTCTTATAGCTCATTGAGATCATGTGCTCGTCACCCTCTCTGCTGTAGTCTGTTGATATGGTGATTTCTTGGCCTTGTTTCAGCTGAACTGGCTTCCCCTCCTTCAACAATCCGGTACGTATCTCTGGGCCCTGCCATAGAAACAAACTTTATTCTATCAGCATTGGAATTATTACTGTTATTTAATCAGAAGAGCATTTAGAGCCCCAGAAATTTGTACTTAAACATTTCTGGTACAACTCAAACAAAAGAATAGGAAAAAAGGGGTTCAAGTTTAAAAAAGATAAAAAAATCAGAGAAAACACGTTGTGAGATAGCATACATAACGATTATTGAAATAATATTGTTATATGATAAAATTCATTGTTAGGTCTCAGAATTGTATAGTTGATTATATAAATAGCATTACCAATGGAGAAAAGGACGCAATTGTAGCATAAGTGTTTGATTAAATTCAAAGCAGAAAACTTGTGAAAAGTGTGTTTTCTGACTCTGGGTTTTGGGGTCACGGAACCGAGGTTTTTTGAATTTAGGGGAGAAGGCAGGAGCAGGCGAAAGGGTGGCTACACTTGAGAGTGACGGCGTTTTATTGGGCCCATTTTTATGCTACTTCATATCTTTTTCATTTCTATATAATTGGCATTTGGACTTGGTGTGAAAAAAGTCATTTTTTTAAAAATATAATATAATATACAATATGACTTGGTGTCAACAGCTAATTTTCTTCCGATTGATTTCGTCTTTTAGGATTTATTTTCTCTTTTTTTTTTTTTTGATTAAATTCATCTATTAAGGATTAATATTAAAAAAAGAGAATTTTTCATTTCTTAAAGTTAATAAGGTTAATTTGATCATTGAGTATTAAAAGAGTAATGACTTAAATTTTATTTTCATAATTTAATTTTTAAAAAAAATGGTTCTTTATAAGAATCATAGTTCTTTACTTCATAATGGTTCAAAAGTGATCATTAAATCAAACTAATTTGAATGACTAAAAAGTAGGTATATAATGATAAACCAGAATCATGATTATATGATCATAGAAAACCCTTCCTCTCATATTTTACTCCTCAAACCTTAAGAGAAGTGTATAATATTACAATTAGTATGTTTAATAATAAAAGTAAATTACTTGCTATTTATAAAACTGAAAAACCTTATATAAAAAGAACTCAATGTTATAAAAAAGTAAATTACTTGATTATCGCTTCCGCTACTAAAATTAAAAAATTTAATATGAAAAGAATCACAATGATTTGATTGGGTGGTAAATAAGATAGGATGTTAACTAAGGATCCTAGCCGGACTTAGTATTTACATATCAAGTCAAATACTGAGATCATTAACCTTTTTCCGTAAAAACTACTATTGTATATCATAAAATAACTACAGATGCATTGCTATATTGTTGACAAACCAACTTAACTAATTTAATTAATTCTCTTCAATTTAATCGAATAACATTCAATAATAATGAAAACCAATATAACAAGGTAGTTAAAGTAATTAGCCATGAGGCCCATGATATAAGAAGAGCAATACCTTTGGAAGTCAAGTAATACTTTCAAAAAAGATAAATAAATAAAAAGACAAAAACTTACGAAAGATGCATGTAACTAGGCCAACCAACCTTTGTATCCAACATGACGGAACAAAGGATGCCGGTGTTCCGAACTGCGGCCCGGAGGTTGTCGAGCGTCTCCTGATGATAAGCATGGCTGCCGTGGGAGAAGTTGAAGCGCGCTACGTTCATGCCAGCCCTCAAAAGCTTCTCTATTGTCTCCACCGACCGCGACGCTGGCCCCAGCGTGCACACGATCTTCGTTTTAGGTCTCTTCTGCTGCTCGTCATATGGGCTCGCTGACATTATTCCATTCATCGTATTACCATTAGCAACGAAATTGTAAGAAAACACGGTTCCATTGTTGTTGAGAAGACCCATCGGGACAAGAGAGACGTAAGAAATTAAACAGTCTAGTTTTGTCTAGTTAATGTTCTTCGTGGGTGTTGCGGGCGGGAGTTCGAGGGGGGGCGAAGTCGAGGGAGGCGTATTTATATTGGTGCATTAGGTGAAAAAAGGTAACCTCCCATGAATTGGAGTTGCGGTAGTTAACTGTTTTTTCCCAGTTTTACAAGGGAATGGATTTCCTTGGCGAAGAAGACTTCTAATGACTAATAGACATGGAAATTACCTTAATATTACGTTCTTTTCTAAATTGTATTTATTTTAATTTCCTAATCTTTTTCGGCTAATAATTTGAGAACGTCTGGCCATGTAAAGTTGGAAATTAAATATTCGTGGTATGTAAAAATATACATTATTATATATTTGTATAATAGTACGTAAAGAAGCATCCACATTTTCAGAAAATTGATTTTAAAATCTCAGGCTGTCTTTTTTTATATTTTCTCAACATTTTTTTCAATCTCCAAAAAAATTTCAAAATGGAGACATATTCTTCACTTTTTTTCCCCAAAAAACTCAAATTTTATACCCAAAAACTCCCCACAATTTACCCAAAAAACCCTATACCCTAAAAATCACATATACCTTCTCATTTTCTCATTCTACCTTCGCATTGCTCATTCATTCATCCCTCTCTCACTTCACTCATTCACACACACACACACATATAGAAATATTAAAATTTTACTATTTAAAAAAATCTAAAACTTATGTTTACAAATTTAATTAAACTAATTATTGAAAAAATAAATTAAATTTAATTAAATATTATTTATGTTATTACTAAATAATTTTTTTATTGATAACATATTAAATTAATTAAATTTACTTATTAGTTAAATAATATATTAGTTATATTTAATGTTTAATGCACTAGCTAAATATTATATTTATTCATTTAATAAATAACTTAAGATGTTTTAATTTGATATAATAAATAAATTAATCTTCTTCAAAAAATATTATTCATTAAACATTAATCGTCACATTTATTTAAAATTATAATAAAAAATTTGATTATAGGGAGATACTTATATAATAATCTATTAAGTTTAATAAATTAATATTGATATGCTTAAAGAAATTGTTGAGAGAATTAATTAAATTTAAGCAAAATTATTTGATTATTACTATGGAGGTTGTTTCAAAATCGAATCATTTCTCTGGCCCATTTAATGCCCTGATAAGCAGCGTACCTCCTCATTAATGGTGCATGTCGCCCCAGTACCACCCCTATTGATTGTTGCCGCTCCTAATAGAAGGTGTGCTACTATGTACTATTCTGTCCTTGAAAGTCAGAGGTGAGGCTACCTAGAATAGTATAGGGATGGGAGATGACCTAAAGCTCCTCATGCAAGTACAAGAGTCATTTACACATGATTGGAGCATCTTGGACACATTATCCACCTGGAGAAGGGTATAAATACCCCATTACCAGCTACTCTTAAGGTATGCCATTTCTTACTAAAGCCACTGCCCTACTGCTCAATTATTCTTGTCAACACTGTAATGACTTGAGTATCGGAGTGTTTTACCCTCGGCTAGCTTGACGTTTGCTTGTGATTATAGATCTTAGCCCAAGTTTTTCTAGAGTTGGATCATTCAACCAACCAGGTCGAATTACCCTAAACACTAACTCAATCTAGTAAAATATAGCTTTCACTATGATCATTTGGTATTGTTTGTGGAAAATTTGAGACTGTAATCAAAAAATGATGAACACCAGGCAAGCTATTTTAGAGAGAAAGGAGAATAGAAAAACTGCATCTCTTCGTCTCCCTCAGCCTTAGCAAGAGTCGAATGCTTCGGACCCAACACTCTACTAGAACAAGTTGTCACTTTGACTATACCTCAATCAATGCAGCTAATCAGCAAACAAATCTTTGCTTAGATTTCTATTCAGCTTCCTGCTGCCCTGAATCGATATATAACCCTGCCAACTCCAGCAGCCAGTGCAACGACGCAACCCCTACTTCCTGAAGAAAGATCACCAAGAGATAGCTGCGGTTGACCAGAATCCTGGCGACCACAGATGAGATATGAGGCCAACCCCAGATGCCTTCCCAGAGAAAGGGCTCGACTTGACCCCCAGGAAGTAATTGTTGATTCCATTGATAATTATGTTCAACCCACTTGAGCCCTACAACGAGATAGGGTCAAACATTCAAAACCAAACCTATGGGAGAAAATTGGCGATTCAGCAAATCACATCGCTCGACCCATTTAAGCCCTACAGCGCAATTGGATCGAGCGCATGAGGCCCAGTTGATAGGAATATGACCCAAGTGGATCGAGAAGAGTAGGAGGAAGTATCCCACCAAGTTGAGCGGTTAAACAGGCATCTCAAAGAGACATCAAGGAGAAATACTGAGAGGATCCCCAACCTTAACGGTCCCTAGAGGTTTTATCGAGGAAGAGGGTCTTTATTTATCGAAGAGATAATCAATGGGCGCATTGCCGTCGATGCTAAAGTTTCAACTGAACTTTCATTATATGATAGCTTGATGGACCCGAACAAGCACCTGATGGAATTCGAACACATGATGCCGTTACATGGCCATAATGAATTCATGCATACGAATATGCTAGTCACCACTTTCCAGGGCATTGCACTCCACTGGTTTATTAAGCTTGAGCTAGCGTGATTTATTCATACGACCAGCTATGCAACAAGTTCTTTCACTAGTTTGCCAGCTGACGAAAGGCGAAGCTCCCCCATACTCATCTCCATACAGTAAAGTAAAATGAAGGAGAGTCCCTTCGTGATTTAAATATATCATCAAAATAATATATTTAAATATAAAATATTACGTATAAATATAATTATATATTGTCAAAATACTTTTTTCAAAAATTAAAATATACATGTAAATATAATATCATATTATCAAAATAATTCTATTTAACCATCACCATGAATAGTAGTGTTTGCGTGTGGGGGAGCTGTTGGAGCAATGATGAAGTTGATTATTATGGCATGTTAGAAGAAGTGTTGGAGCTA
>JACGDI010005062.1:578244-592714 GCA_014898725.1 Jacaranda copaia
AGGTAAATTGGAGTCATTATTGAATGTTATAACTTTTGATGAATAATATGCAATGTTATTTATTTGTTTGATCGTATTGTATATCACAATCATTTCTTTTTCTGCTCATTTTATTTTACACTATATCTCATTACTTAATTTGTTGGCTAATGTTATTGTTTAATTGTGTAGGATGACGCCTAAAGGCAAAGGTATCAGTGGGAGAGGTAAAGGTAGATGAGGTCGAGCACAGTTTGATGCATGTGATAAGATTCCTTGTACGGAGCTATCTATTCCATCAATTGAGGCAGAGGGTAGTGTTCATCCTCTAGAATATGAGGAGCATTTATTGTCTTCAAATAATGAGATAGAGCAAGAGAGGTAATCAAGCAAAGGCCAAAATTCATCTCATGGAAGAGTGAAGGATGAAACACAAAGAAGTCATGTACCTAACAATCGTGATTGCCGCACTTTTATACAGCCGAACCACGATGGGTATGTTCTTCACCTTTCTACATTTATGCATAATTTATTATTATGAGAGATCTAAAAAGTACTTACTCAATAATATTTATTTTATCCATCTTCTATTATTTGTTAGCTTTATACTAGGGACTATTCCTCGTAGCATCATAGATATCTTGAGAAAATGCATGGGTCCATGACTGACTTGGGGGCAAGTTCCTCAAGATAGAAAGGTATTTCTTTATGAAAAAATTAGAGTAAATTATTTTTTTATTATATAATGTTTTACACAATAACAATATTAAATTATGCAATTAAACTTTCTAATATTGATTTTGTCCTTTCTTTGTGTATTTGGTGTAGGAACACTTCATGCGGCTTCCTGAACATGAAGTCGGTATTAGGCTCTTATGGGAACACACTCACAAGAGAAATTTCAAGAATATCATATACCGATATAAGAAGAAAGCAATAGTTGAAGTCAGAGTTGATGACCCAAGAGATATTCAAAAGGTTGTACCTAAAAACATTCAAACAAGTGATTGGGAAGCAATTTGCACCTTTCATATGAGTTCACCAAATTATCACTAAAGTTGTAAAAAAACAAGGCTAAATAGATTGACAAAAAAAGATGGGTCAATAACCAAGCACACTAGCGGCTCTATTTCTTTTGCTAAGCATGCAAGGAGAATGGAGGTTAATTTCTTTAATTAATTTATTGTTATTTTTATTTATCTGCTACAACTTTTAATATTAACTAGTTTAATGTAGACACAACATGGTAGACCGATTAGCCAAATCGAGCTCCATAAAAGGACTCACAGAAAAGCACGAGGAAAAGGTGAATATGTTGACAACAAATCTAAAAAGGTCCAAGTAAGTACAAGAACATTATCCATGCATTCAAGTTAGTTAACAGTTTCAAAGTAAGTAGCATGAAATATTTTATGGAATTTGTAGTTGTAGCATTACATTTGATTGTAGATTTATTTGTCATGAATAGCATCAAGTTAGGATTGTTGTGATATATGTGATATATATTATATTATATTGTTGAACTAAATATATGAACATTTTGGTCTAGTGGTTAATAAGTCATTGCATGAATAATAGGTTAAGTGTTTGAACATCAAAACCAAACACATTCCCCTGAAATTTGACTTTTGTCACATAGAAACATAATTAGTACAAGTTACTTAATTAGTGCAATAAAGCTTCGTTTATATTTAAGCATGTTATTTAGACTATATTTGATATTTAGTAATTGTGTTTTTAATATTTGGATGTCCAAATAGGATGAATATTATCAAGAATACATTAGTCAACATGGTAGCAATCCTACTTCTGAAAGCTCATTTGATGCTGAAAAATGGCTTGAGATCAGTGGTGGTCCAAGCAAGCGTAGAGTGTATGGCTTTGGGAACACTTACCACTGTCGTGAGCTTGTTGTTACTGGGACTTTCTTGGATTCACCATTTACAACATCTTGACCCTCCTTTGTGAGTTAGGAGCAACTACAAGAAGCAATTGCAAAAGCAATTGATCAAGAATTGGTTAAGTAAAGAGAAGAAGCAGCAACCAAAGAAGCAAGCATTATGGAGCAGACTATGAAGGTAAGAGAGGTGGCATTGAGGCTAGTTGAATAATCAAAGGCGAGAGAAGAGGTTTTGATGAGGACATTAGGAGTGATGATAGAAAAATTAAATCCAATTGAAGGTACTTCGTCCTCTCATAGGGAAGAGAGTAATGGTAGGAAAGACAAATAACTTTCTTTAAATTAAACTTGGCATACTTGGATTTTATGAACTTGCTCATGTATGAAAATGTTTGTTTTGTTTATGGATTTTGATACAATATTATTGAATTTCTATTATTATGTTGTGTTAGTTGGAATGTGATTTATGTTTTAAATGATGTGGTTTTAAATTGTTATTAATGAGAACAAAAGATAGGATGGCTAAATATATTAAATTAAGCATTACAAAAAAAAAAATTAATAACTCTGTGGCCAATTAGTGACGCCAAAGGTGGTCACAAATCTGTAACCCATTAGTGACCCCAAGGTGGTCACTAATCGGTAACAAATAGAGTAGTTGGTCACATGGCAAACTACTAGTGACTGCCAAATCAGTCACTAAGCGGTCACTAATTAGTGACCGCTTGTTTACTCTTTTATAAATTATTTTGTGATGAAATTTAAAAAATTAGTAACCGCACTGGTGGTCACTAATTTGTGACAACATGCTACAGCAGTCACAAATTTCAATTTGTGACAAGGATTAAAGGAGTGGGAGATAAATATTTAACCAAAAATTTACTTGATGATAGTGAAAATAATTATCCAAATCATCGTCCCATATTATGAACTAGATAAATTATTTAAATATATGATAAAAAAAAAAAAATAATAGCTAGCTAGCTAAAAGTGATCACAAATATCGAATGGCCTAGTAGTTTCACATGAACATACAAATATACTCATAGTAGTTATGAAAATAATTCATAATTAGGCACGCAGACGAAGGACGAGGTGGAGGGTGCTCTCCTTCTGCATGTTGTAGTCGGCCAAAGTGCGGCCATCTTCCCAACTGGTTTCCGGCGAATATCAATCGTTGTTGGTCAGGAGGAACTCCTTCTTTTTCTTGAATTTTAGACTTCACATTTTCTTTCCACCTCTAATGTGATAGTTTTTCCAGTTAGTGTCCAAATAACTGCATTAATAACTTAACCAGCTTTAAAACGTGGGGTTTGTTTTTTTTGCATTTTGGCCATTTTGTAGCTAAATTTTGGAGAAATGAGTTTTTGGAAGAAAATTTGAAGAAAATGCCAAGTGTTTTCTTTTGTTTTGGGGAAATATGAAAATGATTTGAAAATGAGTTGTTTTTTTTTTTTTTTTGGTCTTGAGGAGAGACAAACTTTAATGTAAATGTCGAATTAGTTACTTTTTGTTGGGTTTGTAAAGTAAAAATAATTTTTTTTATGTATTAAATATATGTATATTTATAGTTGGATTATGTGTGTGTGTATTTTTAATAATTAAAATATAATTTTAATTAATTTGAAGTTTATATTTTTATAAATTTAACATTAGTAAATGATGTATTATTTGGAATAAAATATATATTAATAAATATTAATTATACATGAAATCATAATTATATCTTAATTATAAAAAAAATCAGCTTATATCATAATTGTTAATATCGACTTATAAAAAAATTTAATTGTTGTACATTAATTATAAACTAATTATAATTTATCAATTAAAATATAATTATTTAACTATTTATTACTTACAACTTATTTATAAATAAAACCTAGTTATTTATTTAAATAAAATAATTTTTTAATAATTTATATATATATAAAACTTAATAATGATTCATCAAATTAAAAAAATAAATAATATTATATTATATGAAATTACATCATCTTAAATTATTTATTAAATAAATAAACATAGTATTTAATTATACATAAACTATGAAATATAATTAATATATAAATAACAAGTTATTTAAATAAATTAATTTAATAAGTTATTTAATTACTTTAACTTATTATTTAATTAATACATTATTTAGTAAATATATACTTAGTATTAATTAAATAATTTTACATAAATTTAATTAATTCTCTCAACAATTACTTTAAGTATATCAATATTAATTTATTAAGCTTAATAGATTATTAAATAAATATCACCCTATAATCAAATTTTTTATTATAATTTTAAATAAATATGAAGATTAATATTTAATGAAGAATATTTTTTGAAAAGGATTTATTTATTTATTATATCAAATTAAAACATCTTAAGTTATTTATTTAATGAACAATTGTAATATTTTATTATTTCATTAATACATTAAATATTAAATATAACCAATATATTATTGAATTAATAAGTAAATTTAATTAATTTAATATGTTATTCAATAAATGAATTATTTAGTAATAACATAAATAATATTTAATTAAATTTAATTTATTTTTTTGATAGTTAGTTTAATTAAATTTGTAAATATAAGTTTTAGAATTTTTTAATGAGTAAAATTTTAATATATTCATATATGTAAATATACACATATAACCAATTGGTGATTGATGTATAACTTTAAAAAAAAAGTTAATCACACAATAAATATAATTAAATTTACTTTGTAATTATTAATGGAATGTTTGGTTATGTTTTCTCAAAATAAATTGTTTTGGGGAAACATAACCAAATATATTCTCAGTTTTTTCTCTGAAACACATATTTTCTAATATATATATTATATACACCATGTATATTTTTTTATTATGTTAATATTAAAAAAATTCAATTCTATTTTCACTCTCAAAATCAAACAAAAAAAATGTTGATTTGATTACTACAGTAAAAAATATCTCCCCTAAAATATAAATAAATATATCAAAATATAATTTTCACACTTTTCAATAATTTATTCTCCCAAAATACATAATAACTACATAATAAAGTCACACAAAAAACATAACCAAACATTCCCTAAGAATTGTTCTCATCTCCTTTACATTTTTTTAACTATTGAACAATATTTGTACTTTTAAGTAGTATAATTTTTTTTATACTTAATGAATAATATGCTATACTAACAAATATTTGTACATTTAATTAAAAACTAAAAAAAATTATTTTTGTATTAATTGGATTTTATATGAATAAAAAATAAAAACTCCTAGTATGTTTTAAAAATTAATGATGAATATATAAGTTTTCTCATAATTATGAATTAAATAATATAAAATTACATCTTAAATTTTAATTAATTAAGTACAAACACGACTATTATTAAAATGTTGGGTTCAAATTTAAAATAAGATCTTATGGACCTTACAAACGTGATCAACCCAAAACTTAAAATTTAGTATAGATTGAACCATATACTTATGAGAAAAGTTACGTCGATTTTTAAAAGATCGTAGCAGTTTGAGTCTAATATATATATATATATATATATATTTATAATTATTTAAAATTAAAGGATTTTTATCAGGAAAAACTCCAGTATCTTCAACTACTCTAACATGAACAAATCATGTTAATGTTAGTCATGCAATTATGACTAATGTAATCATGACATAAACACCATCCTAGTGATTTTCAAGAACACCAATATTTGGCAACTCCCATTTGGACAAAGTCCCATAAAGAAATTGCCATGAGAACAAACATATATATGCAATATTGCTAGGAACATGGTAGAAGATTCGCTAAACCTAATAGTCAAGAGGGTACTATTACTACTATAATTAGTTCTTCATATTTTTCCAATAAAAACTTCCATAGTTGTTATACTTTCTAGAAATTCTAGAGAATGTTTGATTATGTTTTTTTGTGTAATTTTATTATGTGTTTTAAGAGAATGAATTATTGAAAAATGTGAACGTTGTGTCTGGCGAATGTAATTGATTTTTGGTTATGTTTTGGGAAATAATTAAAAATTAATTTTGAAAAATTTTGGTATAGTTGTTTATGTTTTAGAAAAAATATTTTTTTACTGTAACAATCAAATCAATGATTTTTTTTGGATTTTTTGGGCGAAAATGGAATTGAGTGATTTTTTTTATTATTAGAATAATAAAAAAATATATAAGATACGTATATATAATATGTATGTATATATTGAAAAATAGGAAAATTGTAGGGATAATGAAGGATAGTAGAGGGTGTTCTGTGAATTTTTTTTTTTTTTTTTATGTATTGAAGGAAAAATGAGAATATATTTAATTATTTTTTTAAAATAATTTTATTTTGAGAAAATATAACCAAACATTCCCACCATATTTTCTTTTGCTTTATAGTGGTGGCAACCAAATTTTCTTACTAATTTTCATGAAAAGGGGAAAAAACCAAGAAACGAAAAATGGGCCTCACTATGGATCAAATTGGGCCTAATTTTGTGCATTGTTAGTTTTGGGCTAGTGAGGTGCCCTTCGGCTTGAGAAAAAGAAAATATATTAAAGATGACAATTTTTTTATTATTATTAAGATAAAAAAAAAATTAGTATTTTTCACACCAAAATCTAAGGGCCTGTTTGGTTTCATTTTCAAACTCTATTTTGATTTTTTTTTTTCTATTTGAAAAGTGAAGCATATCACTTTTTATACATTTTCATCCTACATAATTTTTATTTTTATTTTCAAAAAACATTCCTCAGTAATCTGTATATCTTCTCTTAATAACATGTATATTTTCTCTCTCTATTTCATTATTATTATCTCTCTGCACCTACAACATGCTAAATCCAATATAATTATTATTTTTTCAATAATCTATCCAAATACAAACTTATTTTCAATTCATTTTCACTAACTATTTTTTTAAATTTTAAAAATGATGAAAATGAAAATAAAATCAAATAGACCCTAAGATCTCGACACATGTAAATATAAAATCTTTGGAGTAGACATAAAGATTATTTTCACTTTTCACAACTAAAATTTATTTCTTCTGAAAGAAATGTTGGATCTTCATTATGTATGGTGTTAAGTGAATCTCATAGTGACCAAAATTATCTTATGCTATGCAGCAATATGTATTTGGTATTAATGACCGCCAAGCAAGTCACAATTATGTGATTATATGCCAAGTTTTTAACTTTTTCTCCCACTAAAGGATTTGTTTGGGAACTTACAAATAAGAAAGAATAAATTTCAAATCGTTTTAGTTGCTGTGGGACTACCAATAAGGACAACTGCTTCTACCTACAACAATTTTGTTCATAAGAAAGAATAAATTTCAAATCGTTTTAGTTGCTGGGGAGCTACCTAATAAGAATAATTGCTTCTACCTACAACAGTTTTGTTCATATTCTTTCAAATTTTTGGAACAATTGACTTATTGAGTAATTGAAAGTTATTTTAATTCCTATTCTTTCAAATTTTTGGAACAATTGAATTATTGAATTGTTGGTGTAGATTTCTTTGTCTATAAAATTAAAATTACAAGACAAAAAAAATCATATAAATAAAATTAAATTGAAACTTATCAATCAACCGTGGATTCAATTTCTAATCTAATCCTCTGATTCTTTCCTTTTATATATGATCTTGAATTTAATGAGCTCTGCGAAGAATGCCTTGAACGTCATGAATCTACCTAAATTTGATCTTAATCTCGAATAAAATGCCAAAATATATAAGTTTAATGAAAAACGCTTTGAAATTGACTGTTCTCTTTAAATTTGATTTAAAGAAAAATAACGCTAATTCGAGGGTTTCCACTAAAGGAATAAGATAATTAGAGACTATGGAAGAGTATTCATTTCAGTACAATCATTCTTTATTAAATTGAGATTACAACAATAAAGGTGACTAAGAAACTAAGGAAAGAAATCAACCAAATAATGAAAAGTAAACAATTACAAACAATTGCCTAAAATATAGTTAGCAATTGACTCCTAAAATTGTGGATCAGAGGAGATGATTCAAATTGGTTTTGTGGTGATTGGTTCATTACGCGCATTAATCTTGAATCAAACACGAAAATCTATGAGCTCTGCGAAGAACGCTTTGAACATCGTGGATCTCCTTGAATTTAATTGAGAGAATTATCAAACTCCTTCAAAACTCCTCCCACTTGCTGGAATTTGTATTGCATGTTCAATGAGCTTTGGTCACCCCTCGTATATAGATGCTTGATGAGAGACTTATAGATTAACTCGAACTTCTTTAATAGTTATCTCTTTGATAAAATAATATCAAATATCAAGAGATAATATCAGATATCAAGAGATAATATCAAATATCTTGGATTTAATTGGTCCATAGATGTAGACACTTCATATTTGACATTTATCAATATTTGATTTGAGTATAAAATAAATACTAGAATATTACTTTTGCAATTAAATTTAATAAATTTCAAGATAAATAGAAAGTTTTGAATTAATAACTAACATATTATTTTATACGTGTCATTCTCCAATTGAACAAAATTAATATGTCTACAAATACCCCCACTTTAAGGCTTGATGAAAAATATGCCAATCATCCATAAAAGAGGCAAGACTTGAAATATTTGAGAATTTTTTCTTTTTCTCTCCATTTTTTCAAATGTATCTTCAACAAGAAATCTTCCAAGATTTCCTTAAGTTATGGAGCCCTTCTACAAACATGCTGCACACTACTATCAAGAACTATATCTCTTTATAGAATTTTCATAGACTTTTGGATTGCCAATACTTGGAGATTTTTATGATGAAGTCCTCCCATCTGTCTACAAACCCAATAAATAGATCAAGTCATAAATACAGTTCAAAGTAAACATCCTTTTGAGTAGGGGTTTCGTACACAATTTATACTCATGCAAGCTGTGAGTAACATGCAATTTAGGCTCCTGCATAAAGGAGCATATTTAACTTGAGTAGATATTTTATACCCGTGTTAAGGAGTCCACCTGAATTTGATTGATAATTTATACATGTAAAGGAATTTACTTGAGTTTGACTTCATAGACAATTTACACTCTTATCAAGGAGTACATAGGGAGAATTTGAATATTTAGATAGTTCATGCTCGTACCTAGAAGTTTTATTAAAAGTTTAAGCTCATATCAAAAAACACATGGGGGAGACTTTAAATATTTAAATAGTTTATACTCATATCTAAGAGCCTTATTGATAGTTTAAACTCATATGTAGGAGCACATGAGGAGACTTTAAATATTTAAATAATTTGTACTCGTATTTAAAGCCTTATTGAAAGTTTAAGTTCTTATCAAGGAGAACTAGGGAAACTTTGAATATTTAGATAGTTTATGCTCGTACCTAAAAAGCATTATTGATAATTTAGACTCTTATCAAGGAGCATTTGAAATTTGAAGACTTAAACTTAGGACTTGAAGATTGGAAGATTTGAATTTTTGATTTGGAAACTTAAAAATTTAAGTCTTAGACTTGGAAACATAGAGACTTGGGCCTTTGACTTGAAGATTTGGAGACTTGATTTTTGGATTTGAAAATTTGGTGACTTGAGTCGTGGATTTGGAGACTTGAAAACTTGATCCATTGATTTGAAGACTTGGAAACTTGGAAATTCGAATTTAGATTCTTGGGACTTGAGAATTTTATATAGTTTATACTCTTATATGGGAGTATTATTGATAGTTTAGATTCTTATCAAGGAGCATTTGTGATTTGAAGATGAAAATTAATTACCCTCAACACCTTCACCATCATCAGCATTACTTGAGTTTTCTTGTTCATCAAAATTCATACTCATTTCAATATTATGTGCACAAGTTGCCAAATTTGCAAAAGTTTTTGGTTTAATTCCTTGAAGTACGTAGCAAAGACTCTAATGCATTCCTTGGATGCACATCTCAATGGCTGAAGCCTCCGATAATTGATCTATGCAATTAATATTCAAATTTCTCCAACAATTAATGTAGTCAAGGACAAGTTCTTGTTTCCACTGACAAGAGGTGGTGAGGTTTATCATACTAATTGTCCCTTGAGTGATGTAGAAATGATTAAGGAATTTTTATTCCAATTACCCCCAACTATTGATAGAGCATGCCTCCAAGTCAACATACTAATCAAAAGTATTGTCCTTTAATGATCGAACAAATTACTTGACCAAATGATCTCCACATGTCCCAGCGTTATTGTAAGTCTCAATAAAATGAGCCACGTGCTACTTTGGGTTGCCTTTGCCATCAAATTGTTGAAACTTTGGGGGTTGATAATCGATTGACATCTTCAAGTTATCAATCCTTTCAGTATATGACTTGGAGTATGTCATAGACGACTCAGAACTTTCATCACGCTTGTCTTTGATAGTCTCCATGATAAACTCCTTTAGGGGGTCGATGGGAATTAATCCAGTGCAAACTTCTATTTTTTTGTTGCAATCTCTTCATTTTTGGTTGATTGTTTCCTTGTGGATATTTCACCTTGGTCCTAAGCCTCAATTTGTTTCTCTATCATGCAGCTAGCATCAAGATTGTCCACTTTGCTCATCAATTTAGAGATTTGAAAGTTTAGCTCTAGGACATGATTCGTGAGTCCTTCAATGACCCTCGTCAAATTTGAAATTTGTTCCTCCAAGGTTATAGTACTTGTCACTACCACCATTGCCATGCTCGAGGAATTTGATATTGAGTAGGAAATGGAGGATGCGGATTTTTGCCTTGAGTCTCCACCATCTTCATTCATATCAATACAATGCAGCAACATCTTTTTCATAGCAAACAAAGGAGCCACCTTCAAAAATTATTGCAATTTCTTGGATATACTTCTTGTGATGATGCTAACACTTTTTGCTCCGGTTAAGGTAGTAATTTTCAATGCAACAGTCTTGTTGGTGGCCATTTGATATTTTAATCTTGATGAAGGAAAGGGATGAGAGGTAGAGATGGTCCCACAAGATGTGCCAAAATTTATTAGTGCAAATTTCTTTACTTGCAAAATTAAAATTACAAGACAAGAAAAATTGTATAAATAAAATAAAATTGAAACTTATCAATCAACTATGGATTCAATCTCTAATGTAATTTCTGATTTTTTCCTTACAACTAAGATCTTGAATTTAATAAGCTCTACGAGAACGCTTTGAACGTCGTGAATCTCCTTAAATTTGATTTAAAGAAAAATAATGCCAATTCGAGTACTTCACACTTTATTGTCGAATCACATGCTAAAATCTATGAGCTCTGCGAAGAATGCCTTAAACGCTGTGGATCTTCTTAAATTTAACTGAGAAAATTGCTGGAATCCTTTAAATCTCCTCTCACTTGCTAAAATTTGTGTTGTGTGTTTAATAAGCTTTGATCACCCCTGTATATAGATGTTTGATGGGAGATTTCCAGATTAACTCGAACTTCTTTGATAATTATTTTTTTGATAAGATAATATCAAATATCAAAAGATAACATCAGATATCAAGAGATAATATCAAATATTTTGAATTTAATTGGTCCATAGACATAGACACTTCATTTTTGACACTTATAAATATTTGATTTGAGCATAAAATAAATATTAGAGTATTAATTAAAATGAACTATTTATTTTTTAAAGTTAAATTTAATAAATTTCAAGATAAATAGAAAATTTTAAATTAATAACTAGTATATTATTTTATACATATCACTCTTCAATTAGATAGAATTAATATGTCAACATGAATAATTGAAAGTTATTTTAATACGAAACTAAAGGGTAACATGCAAATTAGGGTAAAATCTATTGTAGATCTCATCTATTGCCGAACACTACCTAATCGATTAGGGTAACGACATGATTAGATTACAAGAATGGTCCACTTTGGTGCTGAAGCATTTTCGAAGAAAAAAGTTGGGCCAATCAAATGAAAGTGGACCTAACTTTGATCACTTTCCAGCTTTCATATAATTCAAATTCAAAAGCCAATATGGGCTATATATAAATCGTCTAAAGAGTGGGAACAAGTGTAGCACCAAAAGAAATTTCAATTTCCTACTAATTACCATGGCTACTATTCCTCAAGATCCATTCTTTTCCATTCTTACCATCTCCATCCTCCTCTCCTCCATCCTACACCAAGCCGTTGGTGAAGCAGACGACTTTTTGGTCGAACTCGACAGAAAGCAAATCAAAGAAAAATTTAGCCATTTTCGTCTGTACTGGCATGATATTCTCAGTGGTCGCACTCCCACATCAGTACAAGTGGTGAAACCAACCTTCAACACATCCACTGGCTTCGGACAAGTGAACATGATCGACGATCCGCTAACCCTAGGGCCCGAATTGACCTCCAAAGTTATTGGAAAGGCCCAAGGGTTCTATGCATTGGCTTCACAAGAAGAACTTGGGCTATTGATGGCTATGAACTTTGTTTTCATAGAGGGGAAGTATAACGGTAGCACGATCACGATACTAGGGAGGAATGCAGCCTTTACTAAGGTAAGGGAAATGCCGGTAATTGGAGGAAGCGGGCTTTTCCGATTTGCTCGGGGTTATGTTGAGGCCCGAACATATATGTTTGATTTTAAGAATGGAGATGCCACAGTTGAATACAATATTTATGTGAAGCATTATTGATTTTTCTTGCAATAATTGGTGCTGCCTATGTAAGAAATAGTTGGTGAATCTTGGGGCTATTTGTGTTGTTTGAGGGACAATGGAATTATACAGTTAGCAAATTGGTTTTGCTCCTTTGAATATTAAAAAATTCACCCAACGTTAGTAGTTTTAGTTGCTTACAAATATATGACATTTTTTGGGATTTAATAATTCACTAAATTACGAAGAAACGATTGTTTATACCATGTTTTATTTCTGAATATTAAAGGAGACAATGTAAGAAAAATAATTTAGTCACTTTGGGTGACAATATTTTGTATATCTTTTTTATATTATATTTTTTTTGTTAAAATTTAGAATTCAAACATAATATTAATTTATCTAGCAAGTTAAGTGGTTTAACTCAAGAGAAATTGGCTTGGGATCCTTTGAAGTTGGGGGAAGAACAAAATTTTGTTTTCTTTATTGATATTTCATTTTAATATTATTGAAAAAATAAAGATAAAAAGTAAAAAAAAAAAACATTTATCCTTCTCTAAAAAAAAAAAGATGAAAAATTGTTTATCGATTACTAGGATTGCAATGTTGATGTAATATTATAGGTGAACATTCGAATAATGAATGAATTGTATAATTATGAACAATCATGAATATAGGTGAACTCAATTTAAGAACTTCTATGTTTAATAAATTAAAATATACAATTCAATTTAAAAACTTTAATACTTAAATTAATGAATAAATTTAAAAAAACGACTGTTACTAAATAATAAAAGCATAGACGATACATTCAGTAAAAAGTGGCCGTTACTAAATAGCAAAAACATGCTTCAAAAGTAAAATAATTTGAGTACTTTTACTATGTAGGATCCAAAGGCCAAAAAACTAGCACATGGCCATGTCCCTTTTCATCCTCCATCGATTTTCCATGTTTGGATTTTGAGATTTAGTGTTAGTTTGATTGGATTTTTAAGTTATTTTATGATTATTTATCATGTGATAATTTGTGTTATTTTTTTTAATTATTGTGGGTATAGTTTGATTGGCATGATAAATAAATTCATGAGAGATGGTAGGTTAATTTATCGTAAAATTACATATGTAAACACGGGCTTCTGATATTAGTGTGGGTTTAAGAATTTATTGACACTCTAATTAAACGAATGATAAGGTGGGATAAAAATAATGTATTCCAACTTATCATCCCAACTAAATCGGCCCTTAGAGATAAAAACACTAAAAATCAATTTCTTACATTAAAAAATATAATTTTATTTTCTATACTTTAGAAACCTTTTTGTTTACTTTTCATAGTAAAATTCACATTTCAAACAAGCCTTAAAAGGGGTGGCAAATGTGGGGTTATTGCTGAACCTTGTTTGGGGGGAATAAAGCTAGCTAGGACCAATACATACATATAAAAAGAAAAATGTACAAATCATTGATGTTATATGAACATACAAACAAAAGAAAAAGTAGTCTTGCTTACAGCATAACACAAAACTTAACATTACTTAGAAATTTAAATAAGCTGATTAAAAGGGTGTTTGAATGAGTTTATAAATTTTTCACACATATTTTATAAAATATTATAAATTGATGCTTTAATTTATTTTTAAAATTTTATTTTATTTAAACACTTTAATATTAAAATTTTATAATTTATAAGCTTTAAATAATATTTTATAAAGCTTACAACATACTATAAATGAGTTTAACCAAACAATCTCTAAACTATTAATGTGCATATGTATCTCATTATTGCTAACAAAACACTTGTCCTTCCACTTGTACCCTTCTAGTTAATTACTGTCCTTCTTGATTGCACCATTGATTAGACACTAATCACCTCATTCCATTCTTGCATTCTAGGATTAATTCTCAGTCTTTTGCAAAAAGCCAAACCATTAAAGTCAATCAAGAAAATGATTTCAGTATTGACATTGATATGGGATAGCCCAACAGGCCCAACAGGCCCCATTTTGCAAAACAC
>JACGDI010005062.1:595957-612568 GCA_014898725.1 Jacaranda copaia
GGTGCCATAGCCCAACTAGCAAGAAAGCAGTTCCATATACCACATGCCCCCTAAAATTTCCCATAATATTGGTGGATAGAATCTAGATTCTAGATTGGGTGAGGGGTAAAGGGAAGGAATTAAGGAGATGAATTTAGGAAGGAGAAAGGTGCATGAAAATGTGGGATACAATCATACAAAGGAATATAGGCTGTTGTTTGGGGGGTGGGGGGGTTTGATACACTTTAAAATTTTCCGAAGTTCAAATTTTGTAGATATTCGATGTGCATATATAAAAATAAATAAAATTATAACATCCACATTTTATGGGGTTGTTTTTTTGTCCGATTGAATCTGAATTGATGAAAATTAAGATGTAAGCAACCCTATATTGGTTTGCTTTATGAAGGCCTTGAAACTTGACTACAAGGAATTGAGATTAGTGTAACCCCTTCCAATGCTTTTTTTAATGATAAGAAGGATTGTTTTCAAATTTATTTGAATATTTCTTCACGATCTTAAATTTACCCTCATCTAAAATTAAGACTAATACAATCAATATTGTTTGGACCCACTTTGCCCATTAAGATTACAGGCTCGCGAACTACTTCAGTCTGTACCCATCCTTCCGCCTCTTATTTTAACCATACATTCAATCAACTTTTTATAAATAATATTTTTTCTACAATATTCTTTTTTATATATTTTTACCACCCGTTTTTGGGTCAATGTCATTTGCTCATGTAACGGGCGAACAGATATTTAATTAACATGTTTATCACAAAATAATAAAAAGAATAAATAAATTTCTGATATCATAATCATGGATTTGGTAGCTATTTTTTGTCGGGTATAGTTGGATTCTTGTGATAGCATAATCTTTAAATTATAGGAATATAAAATTAAAAGGGGATGAATTTACGTTTATTTTTAAAAATAAAAAGAATTATGACTGATTTTCCAATTATTTCTCTTGATGGAATGCAGGGCCAAATTTTTTAGTCTTTTGATTATTTTAAGTTATAAGATTAAACTTTTAAATTTTAGATATTTATATTGTTATTCAGTAATATCACTGTGCCCGTTTGGTTTTATTTCTATTTCTAATTTTTATTTTTATTATTTTTAAATTTTAAAAAGTTAGTAAAAATGAGTTGAAAATAAGTTTGTATTTGAATGAATTATTGAAAAAGTAATGATTATGTTGGTTTTAATAAATTATAGGTGAAGAAAGATATAAATAATGAAATAAAGAGAAAACATATATATGTTATTGGAGAATGTGTTTGGAAAATGAAAATGAAAATAAAAATTAAGTTGGGTGAAAATGTATAAAAAGTGACGTGTTTTATTTTTAAAATAGTAGAAAATGAAAAAATGGGCTATGAAAATGAAACCAAACAAGCTCTAAATTAGTTTTTAAAATTCTAACTTAATTATATATATATATATATATATTAAAGTATTACTTTAAGTAAAGTGTGAAAGGAAAAAACCAAACCTTTTTTAATATCGAAACTTAGGTGGTAATTGGTATGCAAAAATATAACTAGGTGGGAATGGAATGACTTTAGGAACAGAATGAAGTTGGAAAAGAAATAATGCTGATATAATTTATCCTATAATTAATATGTATAATAAATAAGAAAGGAATGAAATTGTCATTCCCCTCTTAATACCATTCTAATGATTGATTAATAGAAGTTACCAATAAGAATAGAATGTATTTTTTAAATGACCAAATTACACTTTTGTAAAAAATTATTAAAATAAAATTATTTACTAGTAAAATATTTTTTATATATTATTTTAGAATTATTTTTGAGTAAGCTTATAATTATGCAACTTTAATATTGTTTTTCATGTTATTCAAATTATATTAGTAAATATATGTATTTTATATATTATCAACAAGGTATATACATTTATTCATAAAGAAATATAAACACAATTCCTTTAAAATTATAATTTAGCAAGCTCTTATGAATTTTTTGATAAAATATAATTATAAAATTATAAAATACTTTATATAACTAGAGTGCTTAACTTTTTCTATGATAAGGTTGGAATGATTTATTGTACTTTTTTATAAGTTCAATTTGCAGAGTTGTTGATAGAATGGATAACTTTCATTTATTAGTTTTGTATATATTTTTTAATCATTTGAAGATATGTGGATATAAATAATATTTTAAATTATATATATTTCATTAGCATGGACTAAGTCGATGATACTTCTGCATTTTTATTATAATTATTCCTATTTTTATTTTTTATTTTTATAATAATTTAATATTGTATAATGTAGCAATCAAATAAGTTGGAATGTAATATCAAATGTTTACAAAGTGAATATTTTTTTTCTTAAATATAAAAGCATTTTGTTAAATTTTGGAGTGTAATTTTATTAAAAAAATATAGGTACATATATGATAGATTGGGAATGGCTGAACTCATCTTTTTGGGAATAAGAATTCTGATAAGAATAAGCATTCCCATCTCTAAATTAATATACCTATCGTGGGTTTAGAAATAAATTTGAAATATTCATTCCTTTTCCACATCATTTCTACGTACCAACCATACCATTAAAATTAGTTCAAAAAATTCAATATTTTAAATAGGAAAGTGCCAAGGCTCTTATTTTTAGGGTTGGATTCGTTTTGATACTGATCTTATTAATTTATAGCAGGACTATTGGTAATTAAATAATTATAAAGTTAAAAATTATATGATTAAGATTAGTCATTGATACCAAGAGAAGAGAATAGTTAGGAAATCGATGGACTATCCACAGCTAATTATGATTATATTTTAAGTTGTTATGATTTTCAATAAAATCGATAAAGGAAGAATATTAGACCACTTTTAAATTCACAGTCATTAGGATAAAAAAAAGTGACGTTAGACCAAATGTGAATTTAATAATGGATAGGGCCAGGTCGATAACAATAAAAGTGGCTTGTCCAAAGGATCTTTTAGGTCTGGCTTAAAGCATTGATTAAAAAATTGGACCAGATTAGATGATCAAATTAATTAGACCGTCGATCATTTTGTTCAGTTTGATTTTAATAAAAAAATAAATAATTATAAAAAAATCGTCATATTTTGAGAAAATTGTTTGAACCAACAGTTGAATCGCTTAAATTGTCAAACCACTCGATGTTTATTTGAATTGAATAGATTTTTTTTTTATATTTTTCCCCCTACTATCAATGTTACAATTAATTGAAAAACTACTTCTTTTTCTACTTAAAACTCAAGCTATAAAGAACAAGATATAAGTTACAAAGCACAAATGCCAAAATACCCAAACAAAAGGTTCAAAATAAAAGTTTTGAAGTTGTGATTTGTAAATTTTAAACAATATAATTTATGCTTTTTATATTTTTTGTTTATTTTGAACAATAAATTACTATCTTAAATCTCTATAATTCAAATTTGCATCACCATCAAGTGATTTGTGGATTAATGACATAAGTTTTCCATATAATGTAGGAAGTAAGAGGTTTAGACCCTAATGGGCTCCTATCGTGCGTGCGTATGTTGTAAATATAAATATATATATATATATATATGTAAAATACCAAGGGGGAGTGGTTTAGTGGCATAAGTCTCTCTTACAAAGTAAGAGGTCATCTGATGTTTGAATTTTATTGAACTCCTTATATGCGTGTGTATAAATAAAAAAATATATATCTGCATCACCCAAGAAAAATAAAAAAGAATGCACAAATCTATACTGTATTGGTAGCATGCAATTTTCATACACATAAAATAATTTTTTTAGTAATACACATTCATTTTTTAGAAAAAAATATTTAATCACACATTTGAAAAGGACATAAAAGAAATAAATAAAAAAGAATTGAAATCAAACTTAGAAAAAAAAAATGGCGTTGGACTTATATTATTCTCTGCAAAAAAAGAAAAAAGAATAAAAAATTAACCACACATTCTGAAGGAACACAAAAGAAAGATATTAAAAAAAGAATAGAAACAAACCTATTGCAGGCAGCAACCAAAGTCTAATAGCTACGAGTAGTAGTTTTGAAATGACTTAGTGGATACTATGTTGTGTAAATGGTAGGTTAGTGGATATATAAAAATTACATTTGCGACCTTATTGAATTGTTTGTACTTGATAATCATGTAGAGGTTAAATTTGGGACATTATTAATTTGGTATTCAAATTGCTGAATTTTTTATTTTGTCCTTTAAAATGAATTAGATTTTTTAATTATTGAATAGATGAAAGGACAATTTATATAACTAATCCAAAATGATTGTCATATTAGACACAAAAGTGTCTTCTTTTTAAGAATAGTATAGATAATGTACTTTTATGATATTTTTGTATCATACAGATGAATCGTATGGATAATATAAATTTTTATACACACAGAAATGATATGACATATGCCTTCTAGTTTTAATAAGTCAATATTATTTTAGTCTCAAATTAAATAAATTAAAATACAACTATATAATTAAATGTATATAATTTGCACAACGATACATATTCAAGGAGAATACGAGACCTCCTGTATAAAAGAAAAAGACTAATATTACTAGGATAAAGCCATTGAACAACCATGCCTACTAGTTAATTAAAAGGAAAGGATATAAACTTTGGCATCAATACATAGTCAAATCTTTCCTTGTTCCTTGGGAGCAAAGTGGCTTCCCAAATTTCACAAAATTAACTCTCACCCTTCTTCTATGCTCACACTGTCATTTTTCCTCCTCATCCTCACGAAATTCATAGTTCAAAGATTGACACTGATCAACCTTTGCAGATCTAGAGTACATCTTAAACATGATCAAATAGATGGTGACAGCCAATACATTCAACCCCACAACACAGTAGCTGAACAGAATATTGACTAACGACTTGGCCCTCTCTAAGGCCCCTTCCCCATGGCACCGGACCACAAAGTAACCCATCTCCCAGTTCAAGAAGCAACCCTTAGGGATGAGCCCAGGTGTCCATAACATGATCCCAGTGGTCACAAACCAAACACCTTGAAAGAATAGACTAAGAGACCTCACAAAACTAATCAAGAAACTCTTGGGGTAATTAATGCCCAAAAGGGTTGTGGCTAATAATACAAAGACTACAATTTGGAGTAGCCAATGGTAGTGACCCTCCAAACCCTTGTGATCAGTGGAGTGGACATGGAAAACGAGCAACTCTAAGGCAAAGGCCATAGAACCAATCATAGTGGTGAGCCCATATTGTGCTGCAGGCTGCCCTGGGGCAAATTTATCCAGCAAGATTGCAAGAAAAGCATACGTGAAAATGCCCAAGGCAATGATGGAATGCTCCAAGTCTCGGAGAATATGGGTGCCATCCGGGTCGAGGGGGTGGCGATGTAGCAACCCGAATAAGAGCTCTGTGAAAATGGCCAATATGGAAGCTGCCATCATGATGAAGAGTTCCAAGTGTCTGAATCTTGAGGTGGGAAACCATGTTAAAGAGATGTAGGTTTTAGGGTTTAGAATATGGAGTTTGATGTGGTTGAAGAGGTGCCATAGCCCAACAAGCAAGAAAACAGTCCCATATAGCACATGCCCCCGAGCCCTATGTCCCATATGATGGTGTTCTTCTTCTTTCATTTTTGCAGCTAGCAATCTTAATTGCTTGATTAGGTGGATGGAATGTAGATATATATATATATAGGATAAGGGGAAATTTAGAGAGGATGAAAATATGAAATAAGAGAAAGCAAGGGGAACAAACATTATATATATATATATATATATATAGAGAGAGAGAGAGAGAGAGAGAGAGAGAGAGAGTTTGTGGTTGTTGGCACTGTGGATCCTTTATTTCTTTTTTATTTTATTTTTTATTTTAACTTGAGATATATATATATGTCAAATGTATTTGACTCTTAATTAACTATTTTTGTTAAAAAATATTTTAAATAAATGTCATATATTTATAAAATCATACATAAAATGAAATAGAAAATGAAGTAGAGAATCTCAACTGGGTTGATGTTACTTGATACATGCGTGGTTCAAATAAATCTTGCATTCCAATTGAATGTTTCATTTTTTATTACATATATGATAAATATATCACATGCACCTATCATGTATCTATGCAATTACATTAGTAGATGATAAAATATAAATTAAAAAAGAGAATTTAAAATGAATTAATGAGAGGGTTTATCGTTTACATATATAGGAGAGACTTATTATATTGTCTCTGAATTAAAAATTTTACCTAAAAATTAGATGATATTATGTCGACATTGAAATTTATACTATATTTATATAATTTAATTGTGACTATGAAATACTTGGACCTAAGTACTGAGGTAATGCTGGAGTTCTCACTCATAATAGTTTGAGAGTGAAATAAAGGAGTAAGAGTAAGGAACAATGTGGTTGGTGGGAGGCTGTCGGGGGTTATATATATATATATATATATATATATATATATATATATATTTCAGGGCTCAATATATATATATATATTAGTTATCATGATATGTACGTTTTTATGTGAATAAATTTAATTTATTGTATTAATAATGTTAATTAAAATGATAAATGTTAAATATAAAATACTTAATTTTTTATGTGATGTAGGTAAATAATATTAATTAATTATAAATGTACTAAATAATATGTAATATTAATTATCTATTAATACAAATGCATATATAACAAATAATTTCTATTTCAAAAGGTTCTAAATTGTGAGATATATATACTACCAACATATTCCATAAATAACTTTTTATTATATTTTGACCGTATTACTTATGTTCTTTAATTTTATATTAAATTATAAATGCACTAATTTGTAAAATTAAATTAAAAATTATGAGTATAATGAATTATTTAAAATTTTGTGTAACTTGACATAACCTTCACTTCGAGTGTATAATAGACCTTTGCATTTTGCAAAGTCGACTTCTCATATCTTTCTAATTCAAGTCCACATCATTTAGGAACAAGAATGAATATATATATATATATATGTGTGTGTGTTAGTAATGGTGGTGGAGTCTAACAATAATTAGGCACTTTGAATTCTTTATTTCATTATTTATTTATTTTTTATTTTAATTTACTGTATATATGTTAAGTGTATTTAGTTTTTAATTAATTATTTTTATAAAAAATATTTAATATATATTATATATTCATAAAAAATGAAAGATAAAATATGACATGTTGCAGATGAAATAGCCTCCACTCTTATTTTCTTGATACACTTCCGTTCCATGTCCACCGGAAGTCTTCATTATCAGTCATCACTGCTAATATATATATATATATATATATATACCCACAATTTTGCATTATCAGTCACTAATTTTTCTTGTTTTCTTTATCCAACCTATTTTTTTGGCTCAATATTAAGTAGGGTTGTTAATGGATCGAATTTTAATCTGAATTTGATCCGAATTTTAGAATTTTTATCCGATTCAAATGTTCAATGGATCAAATTCAATTATAAATATTCAAAATCCGAAATAAGTAAATTGGATATGGAATTAAACAATCTGATCCATTAAAGATCCGAATCTGAACTTTAATATTTTTTATTAAATTACTACTCTTATATATAAAATTAATAAAAATATTAAAATAAAATCTATATATTATATTAATCTAATATTTATATTACTGTCTATATTATACTATTAATATTGAGTTTTTAACCTAAAAAATAAGAGGAATATTAATAAAATGTCAAATATAATAATATATAATAATTCATCTATGCATTAATATAATATGAAATAAGAATTTAATATTTAAATATTTAACTTTCAGATTAACATATAATAAAAAATTATTAATAATTCAAATATGACATATATTTACTTTATAAATACAATATTTTTATAAAATTTAAAAAGAAAAAAAATGAAAAAGAAAAAAGAAGAAATGAATCGTATTGAATTTTTTAATCAAATTTTAGATATCTATTAATTCGAATGTGGTATTAACTAACAAAAATCTTATATATAAGATTTCAGATCGAATTTGAATATTAATTTTGATAATCAAATTCGTATTTGAATATGACAGATTCAATTCAAATTCGACCCATTAACAGTTCTAGTATCAAGTGCTCTCACCTAACTTTGATTCCATGTCGTGCTCAGATCACGAGAGCAAAAAGTAATTAAAATATTAAACTATCATATATATATGGAACGAAAATTATCTATAAATATATCATACATCAAATCCACTTGTTCTGACAAGCTTAAAAAAATAATTATATTTTATCAATATAACGATATAATATATAAAATATGCAAAACACAGATACACATAACATATTCATCGATTTCATAACAACTTTTTTATTTTTATTTTTATTATTATTATTATTTTGTTGTTGTTGTTGTTGTTGTTTAGAGGGTTTGGTAGGATACCCTATGATAGTTTACGTAACCTTATGCATGTTTGGATACATGGATTGGGTTTAATAGATTATATTATCAAGTTCCATTAAATATTTGGTTTTGGATAAATTAGTCCTTGATGAATAAAGGGTTCAATTTATAATCCACAAATTAATTGATAAATAATCCCCATAATTTGGCCTAAATTATATAATCCTTTATTAGTAGTGGGAAAAAATAGCTAGTTATTTGACAATTACACCCATAAAACTTATAAAAGTTGACAATATTGCATGGCCCAATTTTTAATCCTTGTGTCCGTACAAGGGTTTGATAACATAAATACATATTTAAAATTAATGTATAATTCTGATCACCAAATACAGTATTATATTATTTTCAACAGTACAATCCCACCATATCATTATAATTTTATCAATTCTATCTATATATCAAAACGTGAATATTGTCAGGCTATAAAATTAAAGGTGATTAACTTACACTTCAATATGAATAGTCAAGTGATTAATTAATTTAATAATTTTGCTCTTAAATTTAATATGTAAGATTTGAGATTTGAATTATAAATGCTCATATATATGTGTGCAAATATTATATATATACACTCTATTAGAAAACGAAAAAACTTCTTACACACTAAAAATATTGATTATATTAAATTTTAGATTATCAATTATACTCTTGATTCTAAATTATTAATTATACTCTTAATATTTAATTTAATTTCAAAAGTATATTTACCACTTGATATAAAATTACAAAATATTTGTAATATTTACCACTTGATATAAAAAAGATTCATTAAATTTATGTCCCATGTTTTTTAACTTTTAACCTAGTATATATGATGATATGTGTGGCATTTGTCCCACATTGGATTGAGAGGAGGGTCTTGACCAGCATATAAGCAGCTGGACCCTCTCCTCCCTTTGAGGCTCCTTTTCAGGACAAAACCCCCCGCTCGGCCCGGATGGTATGTACCGAATAGTCAACTAGGCGTAGGAGAGACAATACCTCGGGGGGAGGCTGCCATGTGGCGACAGATCCATGCATCATCATATGAGTTTATATTAATCGATCATTAATATTGTATGCTATTCGGTGTGATTATTGTCGAAATTATTTTATTGTGTATCTATACTATACAAAAACTAAGGCAATCTTTGGTTTTGTTTTTTAATTTGATTTTAATATGTATTTTGGAAGAATGAATGTTAAAAGTGATATTGGAAAATGTAATGGATTTTTTGTTATGTTTTGAGAAATAATTAAAAATTAATTTTTGAGAGTTTTGGTATGTTTGTTTATACTTTGGAGAGAGATATTTTTTACTGTAATAGTTAAATTGATATATATTGTGAAAATAAAATTGAATGATTTTTTTATTGTTAAAATAATAAATATATATATGATGTATATATATTGGAAAATGAGAAGCTTTAGAGATTATGAAGGAGAAGAGAGGTTATTTTAGGAAAATTTGTTGTAGTATTTTGGAGGAAATATGAGGGTATTTTTTATTATGTGCGCCCACCCCGGCCTCTCCCCCCCACCCCCCCAAACTCAAAAAAAATTCTATTATGGGAAAACATAACCAAACATTTCCAAGTGTTCTCATGTCTATTGTTGACTTAATAATGTTCTTAATTCATAATTAAATTATAAGAGTAGCTTTATTTATGAAGATATTAGTCATGAAGATATTTATTTATGCATTTTCTACTGCATTATATAAGACCTCTTAATTAATTTCATATTAATCACTTGAAATGTGTAGTGTTTGTACAAAAGTACTCCATCTGATCCAATATAAATATTTTTTTATTTAAATTTGAAAACAAAGATAAAATTTATTTAATACTTTTTATTAATTTAAAATATTAATTTAAGAGCACACATGAACCTCCAGACCAGCAACAGTATTATCTAGTTATGGGTCGAGGATGGAGGATCGTTCCCAGTTTCAAATTTCAATATTTATATTATTATTTAGTGCTATTATAAAATTAATTATAAAAATAATTGAATGATAGATAATATGTTTTGAAAATGGGTGGAATATCATTTTTAAGCAAAGTTTCAAAGCCTAAAACCAACCAACCTTTCTTTTTTTAGTGTTGAATTTTAGATTAAGTTGGAAAACGCCAAAGCTCTTAACTTTTAGGGTTGGATTCGTTTTGATACTCTTCAGATTAATTTATTTCTGGATCCAGAGGCAATTAATTCATTAATACTTTGTATGATTAGAATTAGCCATTGATACCAAGTGAAGAGAATAGTTAGTATGGATGTGCTAATGCATATTTAATTGTGACTATCATTTAAGTGGTTATAATTTTAAGCACCCCAAATACATATACAAACATTGTGGGTTCTATGGGGGAAAAATGACTATTTCGCCAAGTTCAGATGTGCGGGCTTGTGACCCTAGCGGAGGCAACGTAGGGCCCAAAGCAACCTCGATTACATCAATTCTAGTCCTAAATCGGGGTGGATTCAAAGCCGTAAAAGGTACTTAAATCAAATTGAAAACAATTCCCTATCCAAAAGAAAAGTGAAAAAAAAAAAATCACATAAGTTATGATAAAAATAAAAATTGAACACTCATGGTAATTACATTTCCTCCTATAAATCTCTTCATTCCTCAAAAACCACAAGTCCCCATCCATTCTACTCCTTTCCAACTTCCAACAAACCAAGCTCCCAAAAGACCAGGAAAAGAAGAAGAAGCAAACATGGGAAGTCTTAGAGGTCATGTAGCACCTGGATTAGCCTTCTGCATCATTGGCTTATGGCACCTTTTTAACCACACCAAACTCCATGCAATCAACCCCAGAGCCTACATATCACTCCCATGGTTCCCCACTTCATGGGGCAGATACTTAGAACTCTACTTCATGATGTTTGCTTCCTTCACCTCCATATCCATGGAGCTCTTCATACTGCCCCACCGGCATCAGCCCCTCAACCCTGATGGCACCATCCCTTCCAACCACCTCCACAACTTTGAGCATGCTAATATATCACTCACCTTCTTCACCTATGCATTCTTTGCTGTCGTGTTGGACAAACTAGCACCACCAGCAACAAGTGCTCTCACACACATGCTCGGTGTCGTCATGCTGGCTCAGCAGCTGCTGCTCCTCCACCTCCACTCAACTGACCACACGGGTTTTGAGGGCCAGTACCATTGGCTCAGTCAAATTGTGATCTTCGCATCACTAGCAACCGGACTTCTGAGCATCAACTATCACAAGAGCTTCTTGCTTAGCTTCACAAGGTCTCTTACTGTGTTTGCACAAGGTATTTGGCTCATTGTCTTAGGGTACATGGTGTATTCTCCGGGGTTGATTCCTAAGGGTTGCTTTCTGGGCATTGAGGATGGTCGTTATGTGGTGAATTGCCACAACAAAGAAGCCTTAGAACGTACCAAGTCACTGGCAAACATTATGTTCAGTTACTATGTAGTTGGGATGTCGATTTTTGGTGTGCTCTTTTATCTAGTTGTGCTCAGAATGTACTCCAAGGAGGTCAATTACCAGTATGTAACAGAGCGGGATGAAGACACTGAAGCGCATGAGGAGGAGGGCAAGAGTTTTCCGCAAAATGGGAAATCGTTTGCACCTTTGAACTTGGAGAGGTAGTAGGAGGTGCAAGAAATGAAATAGGCAGAGTTTTGAGTAGGGAATAGTAAGAGTTCTTCATGGGCTTCCAGTCTGTTTGATTAACTAGTTCTCAATTACATAATCCTTCTCGACATATCATCCAAAATTCACAATAATGGTTCTATTACTATCACTTGGTTCTAAATCCGTAAGTCCATAAGTTAAGGTTTAAATCCTATAATCAACTCAATTAATTCCAATTATCTTATAACATAATAATATTCAAGCCACTAACTATAGATATTCCTTGCATAGGGGCCTCAATTACAATTGCATACATATATATATAAGCATCTCAATACATCCCAATTCCTATTCTTAGCATAGATACAAGCTAACTTAGGAAAGTACAACATATGCATTATACATATAATAAGGTACAACCAACTAAAATTTAATTCTTAACCCTCTATCATCCAAATTTGCATATCGAGGCCTCAAAATCAAAAATCAAGAGCACCACTATGATTGTCGAAACGAGAAGAAAAAATTATTTTTGGGCTCACCGGAGAGCCGCTGTCAAAAAATCTTGCGATCACCACCCCAAGAAGCTTTCCAATCAGCCTCAATTAGATCCTTGGAATTTCTCAAAATTACAATTTGACACCATTGACCAAAGCCCTGCCATGCAAACCCCACACTTCCATGATTGTGTGCAATTAAGTCGTCAAAAATTACAAATTGACCTCAATAATTTCAAATAAAGTTAAATCAAGTTTTCTAAATTTATAAATCGTACCCCAAAACTTCTCATTTTCTTGCAATTAAATCGTTTTATATTATCTTCCAAAATACTAAATTTAAGAGATGTTGCAACTCTTTTATAAAAAAAAACAATATACCAAGTCTGCATAAGGACCCTAATTATTTATATTGTAACTTCCCATCCAAAAGCATGGATTGAGAAGAAGTGAAAAATCTTATTTCAATGCCAGAAAAATGATTGGAGTTGCAAGGAAAACCAAAGAAGTTAAGGAATCATAAGCCTATCTCAGTAGAAACAGGTGCTGCCGCTGACGGCTTCATCTCCAAGTTACGTGTCCCCTTCAGATAAGTTGTCTTCGTGTAACTAACGAACTTTCCAGATCTTTCCCGAAAACTCGGCTATAAGCTGTCTTTAATTTCTCCTCCAATCAACTCAACGACTGCGACAAAGGAATGGCTTCTAGGGGTATTTTAAGGTAAAAAGTTAATTGATTCAAATTATATAAAATTTTTGTTGTAAAATCAATTCAATTCAATTCATTTTAAATCGGTTTGGATTGAGTTGGATATTCAATTTGTAATTTATTTTTTTTTAAAGTAAGTGAAAATAATATCATTTGGCAACAGAATTGAACTAAATTAAATAAGAACGTTTAAATTATAAAATTATATAAGTCCACAAAAAGTTAACAATAAACATAATTCATAAATTCATCAAGTTTCAAATTTAACTTTCTAAAGAGCAATTACTTACTTTCCTTATAATTAATCCATGTACAAAGAAATTAAAAACGAAAGAGCCTCTTGAAGTACAAAATAAAATATGGCTTAGGAGAATAAAAAATGGCCCACAACCTTTGGCTCACGTTGAAGATCAATTGAGACCCCACCAGGAAAATTGTGGCATATTTGACTACAAAAGTGAAGGAAAAAAAATCCTCCAAACAACAGCCAATTTTGATCCTTCAAAGACTTAAGTTTGAGTCCCAATTAAAACGGAGTGAGAAGGAGTAGATTATGTTTTGAAAAGTAGAAAAATAAGTTTAGGGTTTACACTTTACACTTGCATGTTTAGTTTTATTTAAATATATTTATTCATTTTTATAATTAAAAAATATATTTTTTTATTAGTAGTATATAAAATCAGTTCGGTTTGGATTGAATCAGTTTTTCAAGTTTAAATCGAAAACCGAACTAAACTAATCGGTTTTAGAAAAATAAATTCAATTTAAATAAAAAAATTAATTTTAATCAATTTTTAATTTTTTAGATCGATTAATCAATTTTTTTTTAATTGAATTTGAACACCCCTAATGACTTGGGCTTTCATAATACAACTTCTATAGAGCATACTGCATACCACAAAGGATTTAGTTCATAAACAATAATATTACCTATTTCTACAAGGAGGGGAATTCTATAGTGAAGCTTTTATTGTTATACACGGTTGCGAATTTATGATTGTTTTTCAATAAATTATTTTATTCTAATTGCATGAGGAAAAGAGAAAGATGAACCTATACCATAATAAATTCTTGAATTATTTTATTTTTTTGTTGAGTACAATGATTACATAATTCCTTTTTTTTTTTAATCCTTTTAAAATTTTCTTGCAACATATTCTCTCTTTTGCATAATTGTTTTGCGATTTTATGTTTTGTAAAGAGTTTATCCATAAATCTCAGCTTTATGTATCATCTTCTTTTTTTGACTCAGTGTTAGTATTTCAATATTTCAATTTTTTTTTTAAATTATATTCACCTTTATGAATTTATAAGCATTTTTTGATTGTTGAAAATTTTTATCATTTTATTATATTTTAAATCATAAATTAATTCAACACATGTACATTTCTAATTTTAACTAACTAAATAAACTTAAAAATTGAGTGATCCTAAAACAAAATTGAACAACAAATTTTATTCCAAAATTAATTTAAGTGTGATATTGAAACCTATAATAAACTAAAAACTCACTCTTTATAGGATAAAAAATTCTTAATTTTAAATTTTAAAAGTACAAAAATTTAAAATTCAAAATAAAAATAAAACAAAACCGTTCCCCCTTTTTTCTCTGCTTAAGCTTCTTTTGGGCTTCACCTAAATAGGTTGAAGATAATTTACCACTAACCCATATATGTTAGATACTATTGAATTAATTTAGTGATTTTTTTTTATAAGTTCAATTTAATTTAAAATTTAAAATAAATTTAATTAGTAATTAATGCATGCGTGTAATAAATAAAATGTATATACATTTGATGTATACATTTGATAAGTCAAAAGGCATACTAAATGCGATTTATGTACATAAATTTCATTTAGTAATTCAATTATAAATACAACGAACTGGTCACAGACATGAAGAAGTTAAGCCATGAAAAGGATTACACCATCGCATCCTTCAAGTAAATCAAATTTGCCAATGTAATTATAACAAATATATAAATGAAAAAAAGTATATCAAATCAATAGCATAATGAAATAAAGAACTTTACCAATAAATTATATAAATAAATTTAATTTAATAATCTAATTATAATTTACCAATAATGTAAATATATTAAGTGCAATACTATAGAATTAATTTAGTAAATTTTTTATAAGTGTAATTTATTTTAAAATTTACAAAAAAAAAATCCTTTAGTAATGCATACATGCAATAAATGAAATGTTTATATGTTTGATATATATACATTTAATGTGTATACATTCAATAAGTCTAAAGACATAATAACTGTGGTTTATATCCAAAAATTTTATTCAATAATTTACTAATAATAATAATAATAATAATTTAATTATAATTTACCACTACTCTATATATATTAAATGTAATATTTTTATTAGATAGGGACATTTTTATCTTCACATAAAAAGAAAGAAACAACTATACCTATTCATACTTTTATAGATAAATAGGTAAGGCTAGCTGGTTTAGTTAGTTCTTTTCAATGGTGAAGTTTCTTTCTTGTTTTGCTTAGGCACTTGGAAGTTCAATGTAGTCTTTTCCTGGTTTGGTAAGAATTTGGTGTTGGTTTATATAAGAGGTAAAAATTCCTTGATCTTATTGCAATCGTTTAAATCGTGAACTGACAGAGAAAAAAAAAATTGCTTTTCAATATGAATAATCAGCACTAGTAAATAGGATAGAATAGAAGAAGGAACACCATTGATTAAATTAGCAAATCAATCCTCTGTTGTATAGAAAGTTAATGGCTTCCATTGGGGCAAAGAAAGAACTTACATCCCTGGATACAACGAAAGCACTTATTTGGAGCTAAAGCAAGAAAATCAGTAAATCAAGCTACACTAACAAAATAATATATATACCTTGAAACTTGACTGCAAGGTATTGAGATTAGTGTAACCCTTTCCACCTCTTAACTGATGCCTAGAAAAAACATCAAATTGCATATTTTGTTTGTGAAAAACATCTCTAGCAACACCTTTTATTAACTGCAAACTAGGCCAATTATCAATACAGACAGAAAACCCCTTCACAATCACACTTCCTCTGCATATCAAAATGCTTGAGGAAAACAGAAAGGCCTAATTATTATATTAGATGTCATTCCACAACTTAAAAGCATAACCCTTCTCCTGTTCTTCAACAAATTCGTCGTATTCACCGTCTTCTGTTAGAGATTGGTACTCAATCTTTCCAGAGTACATCTTGAAGATGGCCAGATATATCATCACAGCCAGTATATTCAACCCCACAACATAGTAGCTGAACTGAATATTCACTAGGGACTTGGCCCTCTCTAAGGCCTCTTCCCCATGGCACCTGACCATAAAATACCCATCCTCCCAGTTCATAAAGCAGCCCTTAGGGATCAGCCCAGGGGTCCATAA